>JAODAL010036323.1:0-41845 GCA_025379985.1 Phyllomedusa bahiana
TTTTTTTTGCCCTTCGTTTGGGGTTTTGACAGACAAGGGGAAGTTTATTCCGTGGGGGGATTTTCTTATAATTTTTCCCGGGACTGAGGGTTTCACCTTTTATGTGGTTGGGGTTACATCCCCGCCCCCACTCCCTTTGCTATTTCTTCCGGTAGTTCCCCGGGCCCGGGATATGTCGCCATTGGGACAGACTCCCAGTTCTTGCGCTGTTTGCACTGTTGCAGCTGCGCGTTTCGCATAACCCGGCGGACAAAAAAGAAGATCTCCCCCCGCCTTTTTCTGGAGACAAGTGGGGCTGCCGCTAATAATCCGGCTAAGTTTCCCTACTAAAAGGGGGCCCCACGCTTTTTGGGCCCATTTGGGGTTTTGGGGACAAATTAAACCCTGTGGCCTATACCCCTTGGCTCCCCCCTTCTTCGCATCCCAAAATTCCTTCCCATGTCCCCATTAAGCCTGGGGTCCTTAACCGCTTCTCTCGGGGGGCGCCTCTCCCCCCCCTGAGGGGAGGCCTCCAATGTGTTCCAAGTCAAAGAGATTTTGGCAAAAGGGGGAGGCGACATTTTCTTATCGACTGGGGGGGATTGGGGGCCGGGAAGGATCCGGGGGACCCGGGGGGGGACAACATTTTGGGGACCGTGATTTATTTTTAAAGATTTCTTCGTTCCAGAAGGAGGGGGGGGTTTAAAGTGGGGGGGGGGTCTTAAGGGGGCCTTCTCCCGGGGTCGGGGGGCGGGGGCGCAGCGGGACTTGCTGTTTCCCCGGGCTGCGGGGCGAGGGGCGCCGCTGTCCGAATTCAGGAGGGGTCACTCCCCCCCCGGGGAGCTTAATTCCCGGCCATGCCCTGTTCCGTGCCTCCGGCCAGCGCGTGCGTGCTTTCCCCCTCTAGGGTCCCGGCCGGCGCCCCCGGTTTTTAAAGGGACTGCGCCGGGTATTGGTTTCCCCGGCCGCTGCCCTAATAACCCTCCCCCCCCCGGCCTGCCCTTCCCCAATCTTTTTTTTCCCTGTGCCTAAGAAACGTTCCTTGTGCTTCCTGACCTACCGTTTTTTCGACCCCCTCAATGCCCTCCGACCCGAACCTCTGTCCCCCCTCCCTTTAAATGCCTGACCTACTTTTAAGTTTTGGTACCACCTCCCCCTTTGCTGCCATGCAAGAAAGTCACCCAGTGAAGCCCCTGGATTTCCCCGGCGCAGCAAGTCCATCCCCTTTGCGGCGGCTTGGAAAAAAAACCCGGGTGCTACTTAGACTCCGCTCCCTGGACGGCTTCACCATCGCCCGTGGTGGTTCCCAAGGGGTCCACTACCCTAACCAGTGTAAAATTTACCAATTTTTGGTTTTCTTGAAATCATTATCAAGTTCTCTGTGGTTTTTGGGGTGTCTGTCACCTTCCATTGAAAAATCACAGAAAAAGATAATTAAGTCCGCAAACTAAAACAAACCCCCACTAAAATTTATTTTATTAAAATCCGTTAAAAATAGTGTAAAACACACAAAGCTTTTCACCCCGTTGAAAAAATACCCCTTGGTAATACTTTACCCAATTTTAAAAGTTGGTGATTGGCTACACAGCAATTAGCCTGTCAATTTGAAAAAAAATATATTAAATAGGTTACCTTTTCCTTTTTATGTCCCCTTTTTCCCTTCTAAACAGGGGAAATTGCTTAAAAATGGCCCCCTCTGGTGGTTCTCCTATTAAACCCTCTGGCCATGGGGCTTTTAAATCCTTGCTGTAGGGGAATTTTTTACATAGCCCGCGTGAGCCTAGACAACTCAAAGGCCCCCAAACATTAATCAAAACAATACTTTATTGACCTTTTTCAAACAATATAAGAGCGATCATTGCAGTCCTTTAACCGATTGGTGGTCTGCATTTTTAGCCCCCTGATAACCCTTGCTTACCTGTGAGGGGGGAAAAGCATTGGGAATAAAAAAAAGAAGCGCACGAAAATTGGGGTTTTAGTTTGGTGATATATATACAAGTATTTGTAGGTCAATAATCCTAATAGGTCATTAATGTTTGGTGGTCCATTGAGTTTGTCTAGGCCATTCCTACTGGCTATGTAAAAAGGTTCCTATAGCCAATAAGGACACATTAGGTGTTTAATAGGGTGAGCCACCGACAGGCGGCCTCGTCCTTATTGGAGCGATCTCCCTGCCTATAAAAGGGCTAAATAGGGGAAATGACAAACTGACAGGCTAATTGCGGTATAGCCTATCTCACTAACGTGTATATATAGGTATTACCAATTGGGTATTTATTCTAACAGGTGAAAGCTCTTTTGTGTATAAACTCTTTTTAATGGATTTAAATAAAAATTTAATTTTCGATGCTGGGTTTGCTTATGTTTTGGCAGTGACTTTTTAATCTCTGTCGATTGACAGTCATTTTGTATTTCTTCCATTTTCTTACTATTACACCAACAGTTGTCTTCTTCTCACCCAGCCTCTTACTTATGGTTTTGTAGCCCATTCCAGCTTTGTGCAGGTCTATGATCTTCTCCCTGACATCCTTAGAATGCTCTATGGTCTTGCCCATGTTGTAGAGGTTAGCGTCTGACTGATTGAGTCTGTGGACAGGAGACTTTTATAAAGGTGACTATTTAAGACAGCTGTATTTAATGCAGGTTACGAGTTGATTAGGAGCGTCTAACTGGTCTGTAGGAACCAGAAATCTTAATGGTTGGTAGGGGATCAAATACCTATTTCTCTCAGCAAAAGGCAAATATATTTATATAATTTATACAATGTGATTTTCGGATTTTATTTTGGATATTCTATCTCTCAATGTTATAATTAACCTACCCTTAAAATTATAGACTGTTCATGTCTTTGTCAATGGGCAAACTTACATAATCACCAAGGGATCAAATAATTATTTCCTTCACTGTTTTTAAGAATATAACTTTTATAATTTTGCTCCTATATACAAGAATATAACTACTAGAATACTATCCCCAAAAAACAAGAGGATAACTACTATAATTCTGCCTCCTTTTTACAAGTATTTAACTACGATAATACTGCCCCTATGTACAAGAATATAACTACTATAATACTGCCCCCTATGTATAAGAATATAACTACTATAATACTGCCCCCTATGAACAAGAATATAACTACTATAATACTGCCCCTATGTACAAGAATATAACTACTATAATGCTGCTCCCTATGTACAAGAATATAAATACTATAATACTGTCCCTATGTACAAAAATATAACTACTATAGTACTTCCTCCTTTGTACAAGAATATAACTACTATAATACTGCCCCCTATATATAAGAATATAACTATTATAATACTGCCCCTATGTACAAGAATATAACTATTATAATACTTCCCCTATGTATAATGATATAACTACTATAATACCGCCCCCTATGTACAAGAATATATCTACTATAATACTGCCCCTATGTACAAGAATATAACTACTATAATACTGCCCCGCATGTACAAAAATATAACTACTATAATACTGTCCCCTATGTATAATAATATAACTGCTATAATACTGCCTCCTATGTACAAGAATATATCTACTATAATGCTGCTCCCTATGTACAAGAATAGAATTACCATAATACTGCCATCTATGTAAAAGCACATAAATTCTATATTACTATGACCTATGTACAAGACTAAAAGTTCTATCATACTTTACCCTATGTACGAGATTATAACTACTATACAACTACTCCAGAAGTACAAGAATATAACTATCATATTATATATTCCATGTAAAATAATATAACTGCAATAATACTGCTCCCTATTGCCCCTAACCTCCCTGCAGTCTGCATGTTAGGCCATGGGCACACTCGTGTCCCCTCTCTCTGTACGCTTCCGGGGACAGGTGGCAATGCGGGCCGCATGTTGGGCAGCTGTCCCGCTCGTACTGCCGTCAGCAACTTACCCAGCCTTGCTCCTGCTGCTTTGTACTCCTCTGCCAGCTGGTGTGCATGAACCTGCTCTCCAGGACGCGTGCCGGCTCTCCGAAATTTAAAGGGCCAGAGCCGGTAATTGGTTATTGCTGGGCGCTGACTCTATATTTCCAGGACACATCCCTTAGTTTCCTGCCAGATCTTTAGTGTCTTGTGTATACTGAGATAGCATTCCTGAGTTGTTCCGTTGCTACACCATGTACCGTACCAGTTGCCTTTGTCCATCGACCATGGGCCATTGCCGCCTGTCCTGACCTTCTTGCCTGTCCCTGACTACGAGTTTGCCTGATGACTCTGTACCTCGCTACACCTCGACTGCCATCGAAAGTCGCATCAGGGGTAGCAACTTGATAGGACTCCCACTGCAGCAAGTTCAACCTGCCTTGTGGTGGGATCTGGTGAACACCAGAACCTACTTATATTTCACTCCCTGGCATCGCTTATAACACCGCTTGCAGTGGTCAAGAGTATCCACTACTCCCGCCATAACAGTAAGATCTGGTCATTGATCCCGGGAAGGTGCCTTTGCCAAGTGTCGCTGACCTCACCACCATTGTGGCCCAGTAGTTGCAGCATGTCGTACAACAGGTGCAGCAGCTCAACCAGCTGACTGCTATGATGCAGCAGCTCATCACCAGTCAGCAGCATCAACCATCTCACATGGCTTCTTCTACGTCATCAGCTCCTGCGGTGTTCATCAACTATGTTTGTCTATGCCAAAGAAGTTTGATGGGGACCCTAAGACCTGAAGGGGCTTCATCACCCAGTGCTCCCTGCATATGGAACTGATGGCCAGTCAGTTCCCTACCGAAAGGTCTAAAGTAGCTTTCATGGTTAACCTTCTTTCTGGGAAAGCCCTAGCGTTGGCTACGAGTCTCTGGGACAGAGATGATCCAGTCACGGCCAATTTCGCTATGTTCTTGAATGAATTCCACAGCATTTTTGAGGAACCAACCTGTGCCTCCTTCGCTGAGACAGCTCTATTAAACCTGCAGCGAAGGGACTCCTCTATGCCATACACTTCCGCTCCCTGGTCTCTGAATTTTCTTGGAATGACATAGCCCTTAGTGCCACATTTAAAGAGGGTCTTTCCAGCAGAGTGAAGGACATACTGGCAGCATGGGACTCCGTCTTCCTTGAGTGATCTTATTTTCCTGACCACCCATGTTGCATTTTTCTGAAAGACAGGAGGAGCTCAAATCCGGTCACGTCGCCTTGTTCCGGTACTCCAGAAGCCTCCACTGCTACTCCCACAGCCTTCCAGTGAGGAACCTATTCAAGTAAATAGAGCCCACTTGACCCAGCAGGAACGGTCTTGATGACAAGAGGAGAATCTGTGCCTCTACTATGCTAGTCCTGAGCACTACCGCAGAGACTGCCCGCAATGTCCATGAAACGCACGCACCTAGATTATGTGGGAGAGGTATTATAATAGTGCCATCTATTTATACAGTAAGAGTATAAATCCAGCATGTTTGAATCTGACATTTATTTTCCACAAGTTAAGACACCCTGTACATATTAGGTAAGTATCCAATAAGGTTGTTGTATAATGTTTAAAGAAATCTGAGATTAACATAAACATGGCACCATGATCTTCTTAAGTGTGGCCTTTGCTTCAATCCATGACACACCTGGGGAATGCTACTGTTCTGCAGAAAAACACTTAGAATAATTTTAGATTTTAACAGGTTTTGTTTCCAGCACAGAGGTGAACGTCTGTTTGGACAATTTTCCTACTGTAAAATAAGGATTCAATACGAATAGTAAGGATACGTTCACATGACATAAACAAAATTATGTTGTCTTTTGCTTGGTTTTGGAGGATGGTTCTGTCTGCAGTTTGCGGACTCGCCCATCCCCCATAACTATTGAGTTGCACACCTTCTGCCAAAAAACCGGGTCAAAGAGGAGCATGCTCTAAGTTTAGACTATAGAACAAGTTTTCTATTAAAGTCTATGGAGAGGGTTTCTGGTCAGTATTCCGATGAGAAAACCATGCAGTGTGGACAGACCCTAAAGATGGTGGTAACTTCAAACAGCAAGCTCTGAGAACCAGGGTAAGTATGTCATTATCATCAAGGTCCATGTTGCGGTTCCCTTTGTGGACTGAGGACATGGCCATGCCAATGCTCCTGTCCTGAAACAAAGAAAAAAACATACATACAGCAATGAATATAAATAAGTTGCACAGATATATACATGGTAAACATATACATAACATTAAAATAAGTAGTATCAAAAAGGAAAAATGATGTGTATGTAAAGAAAAGGAGGAGGAAGACGGTAAAGACGATGAAAAAAGGGGTAAGAATTAAATAATATGGGGAAGGAAAATGTGTAATGGAATAGAATACCAATTACTGGTATGGAGGGGGGAGAGAAAAGAAAGGAGTATATATGAAAATAAAAAACAGGTAAAAAAAAATCTCCTTGATAAAATCTTCCCTCTGTAATCTATGCTGAACGTAGCAGCCAGGTTCATCTTTCTGTCTGAGCGCTACACTGATGCTTCTACCCTGTGACAGCTAATGCACTGACTGCATATTCGCTACAGAATACCCAGAATGCACTCAACAATGTGGCATCTAACTATATGTCCTCCCTCATCTCTGTCTACCACCCTGCTTGGTCTCTGCATTCTGTTAACCATCTTAGACTAACATTATTCCTAACCCAAACCTCCCATTCCTGTCTCCAAAATATTGCTTGTGCTTCCCCTCTTTCTTTGAATGTGCTTCTCTATATAGGTTAATTTCTAACATTCACAGTTTCAAGCATTTCCTAAAAACAGATCTTTTTTAAGGCTTTTCACGTTCCTTATCCTATTACAAGTTGGAAGCCTACACAATGTAGAAATCCTCAGAAATAAAACAGAAGTTTTCCGGGTGAAGTGTTAGCCATCAAAGTTACTTGATATTAGGTTAAAAACTCCATTAACTAAAAATCAATAACACCTCTCTTGTAATATGTGTCCAGGATGCTCTGGATCTCCTAGGCAATGTATGTAGTTGGATATTTTCCTATTGAGATATGGTTCTCTTCTATGTAATAGGACCTGTTCCTTCTTGGTAAAATTTATATTTGAGGTGGAAATTAACATGTTTGCCTTGATCTAACATTCCAGCAACCAGTGTTTATTTGGTGATATGATGTGGGGAAAGTGATCTTACTGTAATCCTTTGGGGAGTGACCCATGTTTGTAGTTCCATCCTATTTAAGGTTGAAGGTGAAAAGATTTTCCATGGAATGTTTGTAAGTCCATAAAGTTTTTACCTCTGAAAAATTAGCTTTTATGCCAAATGTTCTGAACAAAATAACATTGTGGTTCTTACATCAATGTTGTTGTACTTAGAGATCGTGTAAAGATATCTTCTTAGATGAGATATTCAACACTGGAGGGACAGTCATCTCATCTCCATTCTGGTAAAGTTCTCTTTTGTGTTAGTGTCCAGTCCTCTTTGTCTGCTTTGTCCAAAGTCACTTCCTGAGCAAAGATAATTGTTCTGTTAATGAATAATTTAGATAAGATGATCAGTTTTTTCCAGTGACATCAAGCTCTAACCACGCCAATGACATCGCCAGTTCTGTCCTCTCTCATGGTAGACGTGTATTTGCTTGCCCTGTGGTTATAAAACTTGTCTTTTTCATCCTTTAACAACATCATTATATAATTTGGCTTTTTCTCCATTACTATATTTTCTCTGCTATTACCTACAATTACAATAGAACATGTGACTGTGCTCTGCTGAAACCCAGGTCACCTTTTCTAGTCTGTAACAAAATTTGTACTAATTTACATCATTTTTTGTGTGCTGTAAATTATTGTGTCATTCAGACCTGATTCCTGTGGATCAGGGGTGTCCAACTCCTTTTTACCAAGGGCTAAAGCAGCCTTATGCAAAGGCAAAACTTAATTCATAGGTGCCCATAGCAAAATGAGATGTGGCCCAACCACCTAATGTGATTAAAACAGCAGCAAAAGTAGCAATAATAAAGGTATAAACAATACTGCCATATATCAGTGGACCCACATAGTATTGCTGGAGAGCAGAAAGCCACCAACTACTTGTTTCCTACAAAAAGGAACAATGTTTTTGTCCCCGAGTAGGGCCCCATCAGCATATGGGGCCCATACCAATTATTATGGCTGCTCTGGCTATAGTTATGTCTATGTCCTTATGGTTGACTTTAACTCCTTAACGACCGCGCACCGTCTTTTGACGGCAGCTGGTGCGGGTCGACATATTTTGGCGTCGCTGCAGACACCGGAGTTTGCGGTGCCCGACGCCGCAATTGAGCTGGGATTGGAGCTGTACTATACAGCCCCAATCCCAGAGCATCCCCTGCGAGCACCAGGTAGCGGAGGAAACCTCCGCAACCCAGTGCTTTAACCCTTTGATTGCGGCGGTGCGTTACCGCAGTGCAATCAAAGGGTTCCCCTGCTCTGTCGGTTGATCGGAACGGCTGCACAGTCAGCCCTGGGGACCTAGAGTGGCCCCAGAGCTGTCTGTGTAACAAGCCAGTGCTTAGGGCAGACTGTGTGCTGTCCTAATCACTGCCTGTGTCAGACTGACACAGATTTCAATGTACTAGCATATATGAATATGTTAATACATTACTAAGTGTTAAAAAATAAATAATAAAATAAAAATAAATATTTAATAAAAAATAATTGTGCATAAAATACACACACAAAAAAACCTACACATATTTGTTATCCACGATCCATGATCCGACGAAGAGCAATGAAAACTAGAGACGACGTTAGAGCAAAAGAATTCAGGAAAATAACAAATTTTTTTCCGAATTCAGGAAAAAACATAATTTTTTTCACAAGTTTGTTTAACCGATGTTAAACCAAACAAGGACTGACTTGAACAACACCACCTACTGTATATTTAAATGATAAATGACATAATGCGACACACTCAACAGCTTACTTCAGTGTATGTTGCATAGTATCTGTATTTACCTGTGTGTACCACAGTTAATTTTCCAGATTTCATGAAAAAGATCCAGTGGACTTGTTGATCGAACTGTTCTAGAAAAGTTAAGTTTTAATAGAACATCTCGAATTTTTAGAACCGAACATTTTACTGTTCATTCAAGTAAAGTTCTAGTTCGACACGCCATTTTCAGCTTAGTTTTCAGCGGCTTTCTGTACTTTTGATGGCCATCCAATCAGTGCAGAGCACAGAGAAGTGTCAAAAACATCATCACTGAGGGGTAGGGCTCTCACTGGCTGCTAAAATCACATGACCATTTTATATATATTTCACTGTATTGCCTTGTGAACACCATTTTCAGCTCACTCTCTGTACTGTACAGACTGCTCTTAGTTAGTTAGATAGCAATTTCCTCTCCATAGACATCAATAGTTGGGGAGTTTGGAATTGCTGGCTGCATCTTTCCCACACCAGAAGCTGTTATTTGGTGACATTTGCAGGCTCACATAACGCCTAACTCTCATATACATGGATATATATATTATACAGAGAGCTTGCATTTACTAAATCATACTCAGTGCCCAAAAGTTCAGTTTTTGTAGTTTTGGGGTTCAGTAATTGTATAACAGACCGTCTCTGAATCTCCTATGTGTCAAAAGGGTTCTTGGGCCCCCTCAGGATGCAGGGCCCCATAGCAGCTGCTACCGCTGCACTTCCTATAGCTACGCCCCTGCTTGCAAGCTGTCCTCCTCCTCTTTTCAGTTAGCCATTCGAAGAAATTAGGTATTTTAGCCAAAAAAAATTTCTGTCACTCTTAGAGCCAAATTTTCTTCACTATGTTGTTCCACGTATCCAGTTTACTGTTATGGAAGGTAATTCCAGCTTCTCCTCAACTGTATAGGTATAAAAATTAAACAGAACATCTTCTACCATTGACTTTAATGGGATTCAAGTTCTAGTTCGAATAGAAACTTGAACCGAACTCACAAAAGTTCGAGGTTCTAATCGAACTAGAACTTTTTACTGCTCGCTCATCTCTATTCACCTCTTACTGAGCATTAAACTCTGACTATGTGTACTTATTTGTTGTGACGTGGAAAAAATTGTACAATATAAACTATAAATCCTTTCCACATATCATCAATATTTGCCAGCCGGGTGGTCTTAGTGTAACTACAGTACAGTACACTGAATCGTTACAGTAGGTTTCAATAGAACTTTTCTCTAAGATCACATAATGTTATGTAACAATCATTCTACTATCCTCTTTTTTGTCATATTTCCCAGTTTCCAAGTCTCAAAAGCAAAACTTTTCAGAATCATATAGCGACCTGAGCCAAATTCCTCACCAATGTGTTTTATTTCAACAACATTTGATATAACTCCTAATCCTTGTTTATACTGTGCGCTAAAAGAGGATCAAATATCTGATCATTGCTTCACCTCCAGCCAAAGTCGTGATTGCCTTGAACTTCACAACTGACATTTTGTGCCAAAGGAAAAACTTGAAATTATATGTCTGAAGATAAAACCTTAAAGTTCAAGCAAGTGAACAGATAAAGGCCAAATAACGTATGAAACTGCCACAAATTTGTTTTACAGCTCCATTCTAACTTTTTTTATTTTCTTACTTATAGACCTAAGTGAAGGCCCATTTCATGCATGTTGAAGTGTTGTTTTTAATGGCACCCTTTTGGGATACATAACGTAGACTGAATAACTACAGCATCTTCTTAAAATATTGTAGTTAATTTAAAAAAAAATTCATAAAAGCAAAATAAGATGGACAGAGACTATGACTAAGGGTGCACAGCACCTGAAACATGTAAGCTACTGCTCTGCTCGTCTTATTCTGCTTTTCATGAATTTTTTTGGAATAAAGTGCAATATTTTACGATGATGCTGGAGTCATTCAGTCTACGTTTTGAATTTTAGTCGGGGTCTGTTAACTCTCCGTGCGCAAGTAGAAGTAGAAAGGATGCTACACACTTTTTAATGGTTTCTTTAAGCGTACTGGGATGCTTACAGTAGGATTACCAATCCTGTATTACCAGCGTTTAGAAGAAATACCTCAGCAGGTTGTATTAATTTAGACAATGAATGTAGTGAACGTATTTCCAATGTGATCCACATCCAGCCCACATATCAGGACACGTAGATCCTGCTTCTTTCCCTTTTGGCCATTACCAGATAAGACTGAGGTAGGCCATATATCCAAAAATATTTTGTAAATGTCTGAATTATCTATACTACATTCATATTTGATGTCACATTGGAGATATGTCCAACACATTCATTATCTAAATAAATACTGTAGAACCTTTTCTGCAAAAAATCTGAGGAGTGCTGAGGTATTTCTTCTAAACCCTCTGTGCACTATCCACAATGGGTGAACTGAATCTTGTGTGTTATATTTTGGGATACATGGGACTTTTTGATCACTCTTCATTAAAATTTTTGGGAGGCCAAGTGACCCAAGAAACACAATTGTTGTGATGGGTGTAACTAATGATATATTTAGTTAGATGAGGTACAGCAATACCAATTATGTTGTGTTTATGTTGAATCTTTACCACTAAGGGCCGCAATTGCTTTTTCACTATTCCGTAACGGTAATATAGTGCAGAATAATATGGAACAACGCCTCGTCTAGAACACCTTGCATCAGGAGTAATAGGAGTCGTAAGATGACAGGTCTATGGTCCATCATTAGGCCATAATAACCAGTTAGCTGCCCACCATCTTGTCACATTGTGAAAATGGAAGAGACGATCAGGCATCAGAAATAAGAACCAGATCATTTTTCAGCTACTTAGTTGCCATGGTCCCATCTACAGCAACGTCTGGGGTCAGAGATATCTCTGATCCTGGCCAATAGTGGTAGGTGTTTGCTGCAATGAATAACCAGCATCTGCTGTCTATAGAGTTGGCTCAGGATGTGAGTCTATTCTATGTTCCCTTATTGACCATGAGTAAGAGTCAAAAGAGGTTGTCATGAAGTGTCAAGCTGGCCTATACTGTTTGATCAGAATACATGCTAAGACCCTTGTGTTCATTCTTAAAAAATATTCTTAGCAGCGGAAGGTGAATGTATAGCATGTGGATGTGCAGTCCATATTTTTTTTCTACGAGGTACATTCATATGTGTCTCTCTCCCCAATTTTTAGGTGGTTTTGCATTGGTACCAGCATTTCTTGTATGAACTTCATTTTCAATTTTCTGAATTTTTCTTAGCAGTGGTACATGAATGTATAGTATGTGGATGTACGGTCCACTTCTTTCTTCTTCGAGGTACATTTTTCTTTAGTGTAGAGCTGGAGTTGCAGGTTGCCAGCTGAAGTGCATTCCCTCCCCCACATATGAGCTGAAGTGGGAGCGCTGCTGCCAATCATAGATGCACTCCCACCTTAACTATGGAGATTAGGAAAATACACTAGAAATTATATTACAATTTACACTAGAATTTAAGAATATTACCCCGTAGAGCAATGTGATTCATCTATGCAAAACCCTGATCAAAATCCTATTCAACATCTGTGGAAGGAGCTGAAATATTCAGTCTGGGAAAGGCAACTTCACACCAGAGACAGCTGGAACAGCTCCCAATAAGTGGGATAAATACTTGTGGACTGCTGGTGCACAAAGAGTGGGCCAAATACCTGTGGACATCTGCTGCACAAGGAGTGGGCAAAATACCTGTGGACTGCTGGTGCACAAGGAATGGGCCAAATACCTGTGGACATCTGCTGCACAAGGAGTGGGCCAAATACCTGTGGACTGCTGGTGCAAAGGAGTGGGCCAAATACCTGTGGACAAATGGAGCACAAGGAGTATGCCGAATATCTCTGGACATCTGGTGCACAAGGAGTGTGCCAAATATCTGTGGACAGCTGGAGCACAAGGAGTGGGCCAAATACCTGTGGACAAATGGAGCACAAGGAGTATGCCGAATATCTCTGGACATCTGGTGCACAAGGAGTGTGCCAAATATCTGTGGACAGCTGGAGCACAAGGAGTGGGCCAAATACCTGTGGACAGCTGGTGCACAAGGAGAAGGCCAAATACCTGTGGACATCTAGTGCACAAGGAGTGGGCCAAAAATCTGTGGACACCTGGTGCACAAGGAGTGGGCCAAATATCTGTGGACAGCTAGTCGCAAGAAGTAGTCCAAAATACCTGGGAACAGGTATAGAAATCTCATTGAGAATAACAAAAATTTTGTGTTTGCAGTGATTTCCTCAAAAGTTTTAGTAACAAAATACTAAGTTAAGGGTACCATCATCCTTGTTGAGCCCAATTTCATCGGATTGTTTTTAATTTTTTTTTTATTTGGTCAATTCCAAGTTATTTCAGTGACCATGTGGGT
Source organism: Phyllomedusa bahiana (assembly GCA_025379985.1). Classification (NCBI taxonomy): domain Eukaryota; kingdom Metazoa; phylum Chordata; class Amphibia; order Anura; family Hylidae; genus Phyllomedusa; species Phyllomedusa bahiana. The sequence continues at coordinate 13,262 of JAODAL010036323.1, forward strand.
GTTTTTTCTTTCTTTTACAGAAGAGTACAGACAACTTTGTCCACCTATGTTCGTTGCCAACATTGTGCCTAAAGAAAGTCCAGTATGTGCCATAATAAAACAAAGGCATGTTAATATAACTATAAAAAGTTATAACTGTCAGAAAATGAGCAAGGAAAAACAAAAAAAATTTTAGAAGTCAAAGCTGTTGAATGTTGAACACAAAATCAAGAAATCCACAGCACTACTTTATGGGCGACATGTATGAACAGGCCTGCACCTTTTTTCTGGTGTATTTTGAGCCAAGAATATATGAAAAGGTGCACTCCAAACTTTGGTGCGATAAGTGTCTTTGTAATGCGCCAAAGACACTTTTTGATGCGCCAATGTTTAGGGGCGTTCTGGGGGTTTCACACCACATTCATAGAAGTAGACACATTTATGATTCTTTGACACCAAATCTAGGAGCAGAACAGTTAGAAAAGCCAGACCAGGGTAAAGGTGGTGCCTGAGCCAGACTTATGGTATTGGCTCTACACTGCCCTCTATGTATGACCTGCAGAAGAACAGCCAGACCAGGGTAAAGGTGGTGCCTGAGCCAGACTTGTGGTATTGGCTCTACACTGCCCTCTATGTATGACCTGTAGAAGAACAGCCAGACCAGGGTAAAGGTGGTGCCTGAGCCAGATTTGTGGTATTGGCTCTACACTGCCCTGTATGTATGACCTGCAGAAGAACAGCAAGACCAGGGTAAAGGTGATTCCTGAGCCTGACTTGTGGTATTGGCTCTACACTGTGCCTATATGTATGACCCGCAGAAGAACTGGCTCATACATTCTGCTGCATTCTACACTACCTTAAAGCAATTTAGAACTGGTTTGTCAGCACCAACGTTCATAGATGTCGCCCTATGTGTCTTAAGATGAACAACTTTATTCACAAAATGTAAGATGCATGATGAACCTTATTTTATGTCCAGAGAAGAAGACAATGTTTTGGCTTGGGACTTTTCAAGTCTTATCTGGAGGCCAAAGGAGACCGAGCTTGTGCAACCTTGATGGAGATTGACTCTCCATAGTTATTGAATGCCGAAACGCATTCCGAAACTTGTCCTTGTCCTCACCACTACCATTGGCCTGGACATCAAGAGGTTAAACATTTTCTCTTGCTATTTCTAGATAATTTCAAAATCCATATGGAATATGTACATTCTCACTGCATGCACATGGGATTTCCTGTGTGTGCTCTGGTTTGCTTCCACACTCCTAAAACATACTGAAAAGTAATTTGAGTTCCTGTAAATTTTCCCCAGTGTATTTTTGCATGTAGTGAAAATTATTTAATAGGGCAATGGGGAAATGAATTGATTATATGCATACCTTCTCAGTGCAATGCTGAGAAATTTGATGGTGCTATAAATATGATGGGAAAAAGTAATCAGGTTGGTAGAGAAAGTATGATAACCTGTTCCTGTTCTAGAATTGAGACCCATTACATACAGTGAAGGGTAACTTTGGGAAACGTTTAAGTAGTTTTGCCATTTTATTACATAAATAAAAACATTTTGATGATGATTGAAACACTTCATTCCATGTCCTGGGACAACCATTAAACAACAAGCCAACATCCTTAAAGGGGATTTATCGTTTGAGCTGCTCGTGCTGTTCTGCTAATTTTCTCAGATTTGAGTTTGAAATCCAGGGGCGTGTCTCTCCTCCCAGCAGGCGTGTCTCCCCTCCCACGAGGCGTGTCTCCTCTCACTGAAGAACTGTGACATCATCATTTTGTATGAAGCAGGGGATCAGAGGTTGTCTGGATATAACAGCTCTGTAGCCTCCTGCCTGCTTATGTCTGCAGCCTTGAGGCTCCACAAGCTGCAGCAAGCACCTATTATATCTCTTAGTTTACACACTGAAAGCCAGCAGCTTTAACTTCTGTTCTAGTGGTATTCAACCAAATTGTACTGACAACAGGCAGAGACCTTTACCTAACTACAAGGACAAATGTCAGCTTCAAGTAAAGATTTCTGCTTGCTGTCAGTGATATGAGTGAAAACAGTGGGGGGCAGAAGCAAATCAGCTTTCAGAGAAGAACCTGCTTAACCTGTAACTGACTTGGGCTGATGGTGTAGCGGTAGAGTGTTGCTTTTACAAGAAGGGGTTTGGAGTTCTATGTCCCCTCACAGGGTTATTATCCCCCCCCCCCTAAATTCTACACATATGTAGAGAGACCTAAAATATATATGTCAATCTCTATAATGATATATATACACAGAAAGCTCCCCTATATCATGTCTCATCCCTGAGAGTATATGCATTGTATCACATATGTTGGAAGTGCTTGGTGTGACTGTGAGGATGGGACACTATATAGGGGAGCTTTCTGTGTGTGTGTATATATATAAAATTATAGATGTCTACACATATATTTTCATATATTTACATATGTGTACAATTTATAAAAGAAAAAGGAAAAAAAAAAAAAACAATGGGGACTTGAACTCCCAACCTCTGTCTTGCCAAGCTGATCACCTATGCACTGTACTATACAAGCAGCTCATACAGTCACATTGTTGAATCCTTATGTTATACAATACAGATGATGACATCATAAGGAGGTGGGGCTTGCATTCGATCTGAAGAACAGAACGCCTTCTTTTCAAAGTTCAAACTGAACCTGTGAGGAGGTGAATCAACCTCTTGGCAAAAGCCCTTTAAACAGGCAGTAATTGCCCAGATCATCACCATAGAGCTGAGATGTACATAGAGCCAGCAGACTCTGATTTCACTATTGATTTTAACAGCTCAGAGGGGAGTAAACACAGAGTGTGCAGGCAGCCAATCACAGTGCAGGGGGCATGGCCATGACGTTTCCTGTCTAGGGGCATAGCCCAACAGGCTGAATGAAATGTCAGCCAGCCAATCACAGTGCAGGGGGCGTGTCTAGGGCACAGGAATCGACATGGGGGCGTTCTGACCCAGCAACAGCAGAAATAAAAGACAGATTTACAGCGAAGCTGATATCTGCTAAACCAAGTGACAGAGGTAATGCAACCCAATTACAAAAGTGCTTATTTTTACTGTCCCATAATCTGAGACATGATCTTTGTAACGATAAAACCCCTTTAACCATTCAAGGCCGATACTGAGGACTGATGGCACATAGCAACTGAAAAGTTCCAAAAACATGTATATAATGTAATATACATCCGGAGTTGTATTGTTTGAAAAGAGCTTTATCCAGTTCAAAACTGGTTAGAGTGATCCTGTGAAAAATATTGGGTTTGAGATGTCACTAACCTAAATTATTCCTCTAACTCTCCCAAACCATAATTATTGTCCTTACCCTAAGTGAGGTTTAGGGTTCTTCAAAAAGTTTGAGGGTTTGATTTACCAGTCTAGCAACATCCTGTTGATAGCGTCTATGATCTGGGAGTGATTTCTTCTGGATACGTGCTACACCATTGGACTGTGTCCAGTATCAGTGGACTTTATTCGACATCTCCTGATGAATCCTCTTATATATTCTTTAAGGGGAAATGCATCAGGAAGGAAAACAGAAAGGAGAAAGACCTTTCTTGGTCAGGTCCTTTGTATCTAAACACCTATTATGTGATGTAAATTGATTTTAGCTATATGCACAGTTTAGGATCTGCATAGGACATAATAAGTTGAGCCACCAATTGGTAGGGCCGCCCTTTTCAGAGCAATTACTCTGCCTCTAGGAAGGGAGACAAAAGGGAAAGATCCAATTGTCTCTGGTCCTCTTTTCTATAAAGAAACTGCATTGGATACTTTCATTGTATAGGCATCTGTGATGCATTCCTTTAGTATATAGTATATATAGTGATGATATAAATCACTCTATAAGGTGTATTTTTGTATTTTAATAGAAATAAGTAAAAGCTAAATTTTAAGATTGGATTTAGTTATTCTGAAGTGATTTTTTTTATTGGGGCCTAACCTCTTGTCTGACATTTATTTCGACATTTCTTTCTGTTGCCATAACAATTGGTCTATATTGAAGTAACAGGAGAGCTCTCCAGCAGTCATTAGCGACATAACACACTATACTCTATGGTTGCTTTCTCTTGTAACACTATGTTTCCTAAACCAGATGTGACCTGAGAAAAGCCAACTTTGGCCGAAAACATCACAAATATATCTGTACTTATGCTATCTGTATTATCATTTACTCTATTGTCACATTATGGAAAGTCCCCATACTTATGTTACGTACATGTTTCCTCATAAAATAGATTCATGCTTTTGCATTAAGATTAGACATGACGTTGATTTGACCTTTAAAAAAACCTTACGTCCTAAGACTGGTAAGGGAGTATGGAATCCGTTCTATATGCAGTGGGTGCTGGCTGATTAATACAATTGACACCCCTCACTAAAATCAGGAACCCCCTCCAATCCCTGTTGTTTAATAATTTAAATGCCATGGCAATCACAACAGACACAGCAGAGTTTTAATAAATGAGAAAAATTGCTGCTCACCATTCCTTCCCCTGAATGGACCCCTGCAATGAGATTGTGGGGTGCCTATTGGTTACCATGACAGCTGGAAATCTTATTAGGCTTCCATTTCTGCCATGTAAGTGCTTCTATTACTTCCGGACTCAGACAGGAAGTAATAGAACCACCATCTTGGAACATCCTTAGGTTTGGTTCACATTACAGTATAGCATACATTTGTGTCATCTGTCGGGGTACTGTGAAAAAAGTAAAAAAGGCCGCCCCATATGGGTTTATAGAGTAGACATAGCTATAAGCATATGCTTATTTTAAAGGACCTAATAGTATAGTTGACTACGGGAGACTATGCTATTTTGTCACGTAAAATAAGGTGGTATCTGCCAGGGTACCTTTTTTCACAGTAACTCGAGAGATACCATGAATGTATGCAATATGGTAGTATGAACCCACCCTTATCTATACTCTAGGTTGACTGCATGCAAAAGTATAAAAAAAGTTTGAAAAGTTTGACAAATAATTAAAAATATTTAAAATTCAAAATACCACTTTGTCTCTTTTACAAGGGGAGAGTTCTCATAGGGGGAAAAAAGTTCCAAACGCTTATATTGCGGGGGTAGGTGAGGGTTGGACATTTAGTCACAGCTCCAATAAATTACAGTTCAGCCTGAAGAAAATGGGCCCTTATTCAGTTCCAAAGGCAATGATAATTTGGATTGCTAAGCAGACACTTTGCATTATGGTGGATGAGTGACTTAAACCTGTTTAGCTAATGACACTGATGTGAACTTTAACTATCTTGCAGAGTCAGTCTTATGGGTGGAAGAATCAAATGTGATTCCAGAATGTCACTATTGGCATGTGCCCTTGTCCCGTCAACCCCATCATCTCCATTCTTCTTGAACAGACTTATATAGCTGCAGAAAGGGGTTGATGGTGGTAGTGGTGGGTCAAGAGCGGCATAAGTGGTGTGGCAGGGGACAAAGTGGAAGAGGCAAAGGCCGGACAATGACAGAGTCAGAAGCACAGAATAAGGCTGCGGCCATGACTGGCCTACCGGGGAGCAAGGGAAAACCTCAGTGGGCCCTAGGCATGGTTGGTCCCTGAGCTTGTTGGGCCCCTAGGCATTGCATGGTTGGGACTATGTTCCAGGGAGAAACGCAGAGAAGGAGAGTCCGAAAGCAAGAGGCATGTGCAGTATGTGCAGAAATGTACACTGGCTTTAGGTTGGACCCTAAGGGCCACATGTATGAATCCCGCCGGGTCGGGGCGCACCTTTCTGCCAGTTTTCCGGCGGAATCTGCGCCTGATTTATGTCGGGGCCGGGGCGCGCTCATACATACAATGTAAAGTCCGCTGCGCCTCGCCTGTGTTTTTGGCGCAGCGCGGGTCCGAGGCGCAGTGCGACGCTGCGCCTATGATTCGGCGCCGGAGGTATTGCGGTCATACTTGCGGGAAAAAGTCCGCCGCGCCTGGCCAGTGTGTCAGGCGCAGTGCGGATCCGAGGCGCAGGGCGGGGCTGCGCCTAGAATTCGCCGCCGGAGGTAGTGCGGTCATACATGCGGGGAAAAGTCCGCCGCGCCTGGCCAGTGTGTTAAAACTTTGAGACTCTCGGTTCACATATCATGATCAGAACATGTTTAAGCTGCCCACGACTTCAACGTGGTCTCAAATCGGGCAGTCCTATCCTATCTTTACCTCTCAATCGAGCCAATCAGGCCTCTCACTGGCCAATATGACCAATCATATTCAAAGGCGGGACAGTTCAAAATACAGTAAAAATGCAGAAACGAGCTGATTGGTTGAAGCCGCGGGGGCTCGTTCAGCTTTGCCAATCAGAGCGCGAGCTACTTTCTCATAGAGTTCTATGGGGAAAAGAAATTCTGAGCGTGCTCTGTGATTGGCTAAGTTAAAAGAGGCGCCGTTATTTGGACCAATGGGAGAGCGAGCGACGCTCCTATGGGTTTTCTAATGCAATCTGAAATCAAACTGTACACGGCCGAAATCAAATTATAACACTACAGAAGTGGTCCCAATGTGTATATAAAATGAATAATAATATGGGGTAACGAAAAAAAAATATTAATTCAATAAAATCATGTTTATTTCTTTTATTTTCGTTAGCCAAGGATCAATAGTATGGTGCAACGAAAATAAAGAAATAAACATGATTTTATTGATTTAATATTTTTTTTTCGTTACCCCCATACCCCCGCCGCTTCAACCAATCAGCCCGTTTCTGCATTTTTACTGTATTTTGAACTGTCCCGCCTTTGAATATGATTGGTCAATTTTTCTCCATAGAATATAATGGGACATTGTCGCTCCTATTCTGATTGGTCAATTCTCCTCCATAGGTTATAATGGGACATTGTCGCTCCTATTCTGATTGGCTGGTTTATGCCGACCAATGAGAATAGCTTAAACAATTTGAATTACTGTATTTCCCGGCGATTCTCTCTATTGCAATTCCCTATGTAGCGCCGGTCTCGGCGACAAACGCATTGTTCGGGTTTTTAACTGCTTTATTTGTAAAGAAGGGTTCTGCTCTTTATCTGATAATTTTTACACTTAATAAAAATGATTTTTTGATTAATAACTTCATGCCGCACGGCGCTGAGCGCCGAGATTTCCCGAGCGCCCATCTCTCCATAGACTATAATGGGGGGAAGTAGCTCGCGCTCTGATTGGCTGGGATAACAGAGCACCCGCTAGCTCAGCCAATCAGCTCTTTTCTGTCTTTTTACTGTATTTTGAATTATCCCGCCGTGGATTCTGATTGGTCTAAACTTCTCCATAGACTAGAATGGGTCTTTGTCGCTCCTATTCTGATTGGCTGAGCTAGCCAAGTCCCCGTAGCTCAGCCAATCAGCTCTTTTCTGCATTTTTACTGTATTTTGAACTATCCCGCCGTGGATTCTGATTGGTCTAAAACTTCCCCATAGGTTTTAATGGGTTTACTGTCGCTCCTATTATGATTGGTTGGTATATGATGACAAATGAGAATAGGTTTCGAATATGAATTACTGTATTTCCCGGCAATTTCCAATATCATAATTCTTGATATTGCGCCGTTCTAGAGTTTTGGAAAGTGTTTTTTTTTATTATGTTTATTTTTTACGTTCAGCTCTTTTTCTGACACTGTTTTCCGCCTTTATAAAGGCGATTTTTTCGGAATCATACTCCTGCTGCACGGAGCGGAGCGCCGAGATTTCTGTCGCGATCTTCGATCTGCTTCCTCGCATGTTCCGATCCTGCTTCACTTCGCCTCTGCCGGAGCATTTAGACCAAAAAAAACCTGGTCTGCCTGTCGGAGCTGCCGAGCGCTGCACTGCGCCTCGCTTTGCCGACTCGCCATCGTACATGCCTCGGAGTTTTCGAGCGCGCCGCGTCCCGCCCCGGAACGCCTACCCCGCGCCCACACCGCGCCCACTGCCCGCCCCTTCATGCGGGGCGCAGCTGAAAGTGGCGAACACTGCGCCTAACACTGAATCCCCGCGTCCGACAGCGGGATTCGGGCTGGGAGGCGCAGTGTACGCCAAAAAATGGGCGAAATGCCCGTTCATACATGTCGCCCTAAGAATCAACTCTACTGGTGGGCAGGAGGTATGAAATAAGATCATGGCAAAACCCCTTTAAGCTCTTTACTGCCCTAGGCCACCAGGGACTCTACAATTAACCTCTTAATTGCCCTAAACCACCACAGACTCTACAATCAATCTCTTAAAGGGGATGTATCGCTTCATCAGTTGGGCTGTTCTCTTGAAGCTTGATCCTCTCATTTTCTGAAATTCAGGGGCATTTCTTCCCCTCCCAGCTGGGTGTTTCTTAACTGAAAAGGGATGACAGCATCCCCCCTTCACTGTTCATGATGGCTCCAGTGTGTGTCCCCCCCTCCACATGTCACTGTCCTCTCCCTATGCAGTCTTATTTTTTGTAAGAGCTTGTTTACATACTTGCATTCAGTCTAAACAATCTTCCATAATCTCAGCACTGATCTCTCACAGCTGGACGGCTGCTACAGTTGAATCCAGCACAGATCCATCTCCCTTCATGTTTACATAAGGCACCAACATGCAGGAGCATTAAGGCACCGGGCACAATTCTGCTGTTTTCTGATTATAGAGACAGCTGCAGTGTCAATGAGGAGCACTTAGGTGTATAGAGTTAAAAAAATTTCGGTCCCTTACACACATGAGCATTAAGGCACCGTGGCACAATTCTGCTCTTGTCTGGTTATAGAGACAGCTGCAGTGTCAATGAGGAGGAAGCTAACTGTATAGAGTGAAATTGTTCACGGCCCCTAATTCTGAGTGAGAGGCAGTAATGAATATGACCGGGGGCTGAACAGAATGTAAATGAGCTCTCAGCTAGTGAAATGCAAGGAGGAGGGATCCGACCAGGATTGGAGAAGTTTGTTTACAGAAACAGAAGATAAGGAATACAGTGAGAACAAGACAGCTTTGCAAAGTTGCTTGTTTTCACTGTCCCCTTATTCTGAAGGCCATTTAATGAAATGATACAACCCCTTTAACTGCCCTTAACCACCACAGACTTTACAATCAACCTTATAATAACCCTGGACAACCAGGGACTCTACAATCAACCTCTTGCCATATGCCATCAGGGACTTTCCCATTAAACCTGCTACTATATAAGCATTATGTGAAGGAATTATCTGGGAACTGAATAAAAGTATGGTGTGGGCATTGCATAGAAAAATTCCATTTTATACTAAGGTTGAATTTGCATATGTATCTGTATCCTCTGTCTATAAACTCCGACCATTGGTAGCCCAAAATCAAATCAAACACAAGCCTATTCTTATGAAAGCTAAAGGTAATACCACTGCCTGTTTCATTTGGGAACTGAAGACTTTTATTTCATTTTGACAATTACATGGACTCGAGAAATATTATGAAAGGCATTAGAGATGGTCTTCATCTAATCATGTAAAAAATTGCAAGCAAGGGAATCCCATTCAATGAAGCATGTAGCATATCAAAAGAAAATGTTATAAATGTTTGATGAATGTGGGCTCATCTGTGTTTTTTATTTAATTTTATGTTCTACAATAGTTTATAGATTATTTTGTAATTTTGACGCTTTGTGCTAAAACATAATACTTTTATCAGTTTCCAGTCTCTGATGTCTTCACTTACTCTACGAGAAGGGTTTCAACATCTTCTGAAGCTGAATTTAAAGCAGAATCTAGAAAGGAAGTATGATGATACCACACCAGAGTATAATTATTTTCAAAAATAAATTCTAGTGAAATATCTAATGTTATTTTTTTTACACATAATTAGTTTTATCTCATATATTATAAATAACTGCTATAGATCATAGACTAATCGGATTTTTTTGCTGCAAACTAATGAGCTCCTATTCTGCTACATTTCACCTGCAAATCATTTACTTATTTTTGGATAATTTACCCAATTATCTGATGGTTATCGCTAAACTGTGATATACTGTATTTATTAGGAAAAACAGATATAGACCTTTAAAGACCAGACTTAAAGATTAACCACTTAACCTATTACGTATATTTACATCATAGTGCCATTAAGGTTCTATGTAGTGGGATTAAAACTTTGAGATTTAAATTCTCATTTAACCCTATAGGGGCAAGTGTAGATAAGCTAAACGTCCACATCACTACCCTATGAAGCAAACGTGTCTCCAGGATCTGGACATCACTCACGCCACCTCTTCACGAATGCACCACCAAAGTTCAGAGCTTCATAGAAGTGACATGTGACTTTAGTTTCTCCAAATTTCTTTTCTAGCAAAGGCAGAGCTATACTTAATGGCTGGTTTTGATCAATCTCGTCTTGTCTTTTTTTGTAAGAATGTATGGCAGCCAATTTGTCAGGGCCCACAGAATTTGCTCTGGCACGGAATCATATATCCAACATATGTATGTTATCGTTGCCAATTTTGTTGCATGGGGGCTACAATTAATTTGCTGATTTGCTTATATAAAGACTCTTAGGGACACATGTATGATCGTTTTTTTACCCTTTTCTGCCGTAAAATGCACCTAAGTGAGCGGCTACGATGTCTAATTCGCCTTATGAATGTGTTAGGCGCATTTTTGTAAGGCTCGACATGTTTTAATGCTCCTAACATGAGGGAGCGCTCTAGGGGCGTTCTGGGGGCGTTGGACCACACTCCTAATATTAGACACATATATGAATGGGGTTCGGCAAAATTAGGCGCATTACTGCTCCGACAGGCAGATCTATTTCAATGTGGTCTGCCTGAGCCTGAAGAGTCGAAGAGGAGCTAGATTTGCTGTAAGGGGCAAAATGTCCAATATTTCTCAAGTTCCACCAGCACAATAATAAAAAATTTAAAATATAAAAATTTATTTTAATAAATAAAATTATTATATTAATATAAAAATATAAAATAACCCAAAAATATAAAAATATCGCCTATATAAAATGTATTGAAACTTAATAGAATCTAAAACTAATTTTACATTAAATAACCCACTGATTATGTTGTTCAGATTTTTACATTTTTAATTTTTACTACATTAAATTTGAAATTTATTTTTGCTGCTCTCACCCTTTATTCTACATACAGCAAGAACCAGCACAGCACAGGTATTGCTGGGACCTGTGGTCCACCAAGCAGGATCAGTACCAAGTTTCTAGTCACTGCTGCAATTCAATGTCCCCCCCCCCCCCTTTTAGTTCCACCCTATCATACCCTTTTAAAAATGTTAGCGCTTACTTATGCGCCTACTTTCATAATGCACCAAACACACGGGCGAGGGGGGAAATTTTGACGTTTATTACGACAAGTTGAAATGGGGAGGGTTTTTATTTGACGGATTTTTTCGATCACCGATAATTTAGGAAAAAAAACTGTGCAAATTATTAAATTGTCCCCATTTTCAGCGTTTCCCTGCATTTTGGCGGCCGAAATCATTTACAAATAGAGCGGGTGACTGGGTGTGCAACATCATACTGGGATGTGTAGGTTCGATTGGCTGGAAAAATCACATACCTCTTTTACATAAAACACCCTTTCCTGTTCAGCCTCAGTGTGTGTCGTGTATCAAAGAGCGGGACGGTCTCGGTCTCTCTAAAAAAAGCTCAGCGAACAGTTCTCTTTGTTCACACAGACAACTAGCTTTTACGTAACTTTAGAACTCAGGTAGATTAAATTTTGCAGATTTTATTCTTACGAAATTTTTAAAGGGAGCATCTAGACTGTACACCCCGGGGGGGAGGAAGGGCAGGTTCTGCGGGCAACACAACAGACAGACAGGCTCTTTAAAGGAAGTGGATATTGTGCAGCCCAGCGTTTTAGACCCTGCTTGAAAAGGGTTTTTTATAACATTTTTTTAGCCATTTTTTTGGGTGAAATATACTTGTATTTTGTGCAGCCTGTACTTATATTAGATACAATTTTCTATAACTGCAATTTTTTTAAAGGGTGCAAAAAATACATTTTATTATCCTGAAAATTTCAATAGTTTTTTTTTCACTTTGGCGCGTCCATTTTTGTTCAAAGACCACCTTGCATTTAATTTTGAATAAGCAATTTTGCGCCTGCAGGTTATTGATGGGTGCAAAAATACTTTATTATCCGAATTTTTCAGATGGGGTTTTTTTTTTTCATTTTGGCGCAGGCCCATTTTTGTTCATAGAGCCACCTTCACTTAAAATTTTTAAAATACAGCAATTTTGTAGTCACCGCAGGTGAATTGTTTGGTCAAAAAAAAAAATTTTTATTACCCGAAGATTTTTTAAATAGCTGTTTTGCACGGGTGGGGCCCTTTTTTTTTTTCAAATACCACGTTTACAAAATTCTGATAGAAAATTTTTCTAGCAAATGTTCTCATTTGCTTTGCTGAAAAAAACACAATTTCTCACCCTGAAACCGGGAATAGTTTTATTGGCTCGTTGAATCTCAGTTTGGGCAGATAGGCACTTGTATAAATTTTTTGTTGAAAACTATCAATTCCTATCCTACGGGCAGTTGTAAATCCCTGAACTAAAGGGAAAACATGTTGATTTTTTTTTAAACGTTTTCCACCAACCGCATTTCACAGGATTTCTAAAGAAACATTTCAGTTCTAATCCTATTGGGGCTGTATAAATTTAGGGGGAATTAAAAATAGCTGGTTTTGCCGTCTTTTAAAAAAGATTTTAAAAAACTCTTCCATCCCTTCTCAAATTTTTTAACTTTCTAAAACATGAGCGAAATGCAGGGAAAGCAAGCAAAGGGGGGGGTGGGACATGGAGGTAGAGGTACAAGGAATTTCTTCTTCCGTGCGGCGAAAACACCAAGCCAGGGGATCGTCGGTTGCAGGACCGTCAGGACTGTCATCGCTGGTCGGGGCCCTGAAATCTCAAACGAACACTTCCCAAATTCTGTTTTCAGTGGTTAAGCAACCTGCCCACAGTCTTACCTCCTCTCCTCCCAGTCACGGCCACAAATGTCGTCATCAGCATCACAGCATCCGTCCAACATGAAGCAAGGGCACCCAAATGTCAACTCGGTACCCACCACTTGGATAACCTTTTCTGAAGACCTCTTGATGACAAAATGCGGTTGGGCCCAAAAGGGCATGAAAAAAAGATCAAAGGCCAAAGAGGATTTTTTTTGCTCTCTAACCCAGTTACTAGCCATCAGGGGAGAGAAGGAACCGGGTCAACGGCAAAAACCGGGGGGTTGGCAACCCTGCAGTGCCTCGCTTGTAGCCCACACTCCGGATCAGAATGCGGGACGCCCAAAGTCACCTGGTTTATGATGATGATGATGTGACGAAAATTCGGATCCAACGGGGTTTTTCAGCAAAATTTTGCTTTGAGCGTTTTCATCATGGATGAGGAGGAAGACGATGGGGTATGTCAGACGGGTCCCGCCTCAAAAAGGGAGGGGTCCCCCACAAATCCGCTGATTGTTTCCCGCCAGCCACGGTCACGCAAACCCCCTCCTTGCTTATCCCGTAAAAAAGGCCCAGGACCTTAAAGCCGGCCTTCTTTGAGCAAGCCTCCGATTCACCCCAGTCATATCCACCTTTTCCATAAACCCCTCATAGAGGGAAGAACTTTGGTTTTAAAAACCCCCACCAAAATGTCTAGTCACAGCAGCGAATGCATGGTTTAAATGGAGCAACATTGGCCCCAAAAAAAGGGCCCCAACCCATGCCAGGCTTCCAACCATTGTCACACCCTCTGTCTCCGCCTCCTCCCCTCCGCCACCACCAAGCGTTCCCCAGTGCCCATGTCCCAAGTCATATCAAAACAGACTCCGCTTCGCCTCCACCGCCCCAGTAACACCAGCACCACCAGAGACCCATCCTACCCCCAACTCCTTTCGAGTTTTTACACCTGCACGGCGTACAATGGCCATCCCAGCAGCCAGCCTTCGTCTTCCAGGTTTTGGGAGCAGAAAAAACATTTTAACCCAAACCATCCCAAAGCCAAAAGCCTGAATGTCGGGATTGCCAGGGTTTTTGGGCCCTTGAAATGTTGCCCCTTTTCCCCTTTGGGGGGACACAGATGGGTTCCGCCACATCATGGCCCTTGCCCCGCCCCCAAACCAATGCCGGCAGCATTTCTTTTCCCGAAAAGCCCTCCCTGCCCTGGGCCCCCACGTTCATCTAAAATTTCAAGCGCGTTGCTGCATCTGTGTCCGGAAAAGCCATCTACCACCGACACATGGGCTATAAAAAAAGGCCCAAAGGGCCCCATATCCTGTGACGCTCACTGGGGGAGCTGGGGGGATGTCCTGGTGGTGCGGTGGCCCAGGGGCCCCCCACCTATTCAAAACTGCAGGGAGGTGCAGGCTCTTCCCCCAAGGTCCTCGGTGGGATCACGTGCCCCAGAGAAACCAGCCGTGTTAAATTAATCGTCTTGGAGACCGCCCCCACACAGGGCAGGGGGCGTGGATGGGTCTCCGAACAAACCGAGCCTGGGTGACAAGAACCTTTGCCCGGCAAGGGGGTGTCGATAACGGCGAAAATTCTGGCCCCCTTAAAATCTTTGGCTGGCACAACCCTTGCCTTGCACATGTCATGAACCTCGTCATCCAGAAATTTCTAAAACGCTCCGGGGGGGGACTGCCCGCGAGAAGGCTCGAGGGCTGAGTTCGCACTTCCGCCGTTCCACCCTGCTTCATCCCCCGGGGTGCGTTGCAGCGTCAGCTCGGCCCCCCCCGTCAACCGTCTCATTGTTGACGTGCAACCCTGGAATTACACCCTCCACATGCTCCAGTGATTTTGGCAGCAGCGCAAGCCATTACCAGTACGTATGACACATGGCCTGACAAGCACGGTGCGGACCTCGGGTGTTGAAACCCCCCCGAGGGGAGGGGGTAAAGAGCTTCTGCACCATCCTTGCCCTTTTGAAGAAGCCACCAAAAAGGCAGTGCGGAAATGCCCTTGTCAGTATGACAATTTTGGTGAACTTAGTTTTTGTAACGATCGTTGACACTCTGAAAAATCAGGTCCCACCAGCGACGGAGGGGAACGGGCACAGATCGACACGGGCCTTTCTCTCCGTGAATCCACAAGGCCCGACAGTTTTTACAAATTTTTTTGAACTTCATTAGGGAATGGTTCGGGATCCAGGGTAGGCAAGGGGGCGCATCGCCCTCAGGTGCATCATCGAGGCAAGACAGGGGTGTGTTGAAGCTGTGCCGAGGAAGACTTACCGACGTCCCCCGCCTTGGAAAGAGGTTGGCGCGAATTTGAGGGGAGAGGGAAAATGAGGAAATATTTTTCTATGCCACTCGACCCCGAGGCTTGGGAAAAACAAGGCTCCATCTCTCACATGAGTGCTTTTGGGTGCTCCATTTTCCTCAACATGATCCTCCCATTAAGGCCATCAAAATGAACAACAGTTACTGGTGGGCCCCCTCCTGGGTCCCCGTACAAAACAAAAATCAGCACTTTCCTTCCACCCACCCAAATAGAAGAAAATGCAGGAAATGGAGACCTTGCTGATTGATCAACTGGAAATCTGTTTGTCTGCTTCACGTTTTTTCCAAAAGTCAGGTGGAATAATTCAGCACGTGACAGCATCAGTGCCAAGTAGCCGTACGGCACAGAACAGCAATGTGGCAGAACCTAATGGGTGACCTCTGCAATCTTTTTTTTCCACCCTTTACCAACCATTTCATGCAGGGGAACATAAACCACAAACCACTTAAGATCATGGTGCACGACTACCTCTCAACACCGAGTTTTTTTTTTTTGGGTGTTTCCGGGCCCAATTGACTTTTGGTACCAAAATGGATGAATGGGCCCAGCTCGCTCGCCACGCCATAAGGGTTGTCCTGCCCAGCACCAGCGTCCATCGAGGGGACCTTCACACAGCTGGGGGAGTCTAACAGACAAACGCATCCGGCTTTCCCCAAATAAGTGGATCGTTTCACTTCATCAAAATGAAACAGGGATGGATCTCTGATGATTAGTGGCCCCCCAATTGCCGATCCCCCGATTTTGCCGGGCTACTTCACATTCCTCTTCAAACAGAAATGGTCCTCTTGAAAACTTTTTTTTAAAATGATCATTTCTTACTGCAATTTTTAGTTCATTTTGCTGGTTTTGCAGTGAGGAGACTGTAAAAGACAGCAAGGTTTCATGACAAAACCGTATTCCATTTACTCACTTCATCTTTAGAATTTTTCGTATTGTCAATGGTTTTGGGTCATGGGCTGTGGATACAGCTATAATCTTTGGTCCTTTTGGAACAGAAATGTGGTTTTTTATTTGGCTTTTCCCTCACAATTTTTAACAGTGGCTGCAATGTCATTTTTTAAAATTTTTTTGGGGGTCAGGTTCTTTGAAATGCAGCAATACTACAGGTCCTATTCTAAAAAATGGGGTTTCTAACAGACATTGTTTTTCACAATTTTTCAAAAGTGGCTCAAGGGTCATGTTTTGAATTTTTGGGGGCTTTTTGGGCTGTGAAATGCAGCTAGACTACAGGTCCTATTCTAAAAAATGTGGTTTCTAACAGACATTTTGTTCTTCACAATTGTCAAAAGTGGCTCCATGGGGTCAGGGTTTTGAATTTTTGGGGGGCATTTTGCTGTGAAAATGCAGCTATCTACAGGTCCTATTGTAAAAAATGTGGTTTCTAACAGACATTTGTTCCTCACATTTGTCAAGATTTGGCTAAAGGGGTGATGGTGCCGTCAGAAACAGGAATAGGTAGGACCACTGTTAATGGACACATATTGCAAAATGACTTGTTTTTGCAAGATCTTTAACATAGCTAGCAATTCCTGTAGTGAGACAACCATTTAGTACAATTAAAAAAAGAGAAACAAAAGACATGGGGGGTTCCATCCTTTTTTAAAAATGTGTTTTCTAGAATTAAACTACTAAAAAACTTCCCATGTACAAAATAGCTGATACAAATATTCCTCTAAAATTGTACAAGGGAGGTACAGGAAAACTTGAACAGTTTGTAGGTTACCCAGGACAGGTATAGTCAATGTCCAGTTCAACTAAAATGGTGGTTCAAAGACTCTTTTTTCCTGCACTTTTTAATCTGGGGGTCAGACAGGTTTAATGGTCATACTGCGGTACTGGACAGATTTAGTTAGTGTCCAGTTCAACTAAAATGGTGGTTCATAGACTCCTTTTTCCGGCACTTTTTAAATCTGGGGTCATGCAGGTTTGGGGCTCATGCTGTGGCCCAGGACAGGGATAATCTATGTCCAGTGAAACTAAAATGGTGGTTCAAAGACTCCTTTTCCCAGCACTTTTAATCTGTGGGTCAGACGGGTTTAATGGTCATACTGTGGTACAGAACAGGTGTAGTCAATGTCCAGTTCAACTAAAATGGTGGTTCAAAGACTCCTTTTTCCGGCACTTTGTAAATCTGGGGGTCATGCAGGATTGGGGCTCATGCTGTGGCCCAGGACAAGGATAGTCTATGTCCAATGAAACTAAAATGTTGGTTGAAAGACTCCTTTTTCCGGCACTTTTTAATCTGGGGTCATGCAGGTTTGGGGCTCATGCTGCGTTCCAGGACAGGGATATTCAATGTCCAGTTCAAGTAAAATGATGGTTCAAATCATACTGCCTTCAGGCACTTTTTAATTTGTGGGTCATGCAGGTTTAAGGGTCAGTCTGTGGTACAAGACAGGATAGTAATGGTCCTGTGATTTTTTTTTTGCTGTGACGTTTTATAACCTAAAGTGTGTTGCCTATATATGGTAGCACATATCCATTTGACTGTTGTGGATGTTAATTCCAGCTTCTACATCCCTGTTTGGGTGTAAGAATTAAGGTGTTGTTCCTCTCCCATAAGACTTTAATGTTTATCTGGCGATAATCTAATTATCGACTATCGAAATCATCTTGATAATTGCCGATATCGACTATCGACCCGATGACGATAGTCTACGTAATCGCTCATCACTAATAATCACACAAAAACCACTTTCATACATTCAGGCGCATTATACACTGAAAACCAGACTCAACAGTTCACTTTGACGCACCTTCCTTGATACATATCGCCCTGAGAGTTGGTTTGCACAAACTTGAGAAAGAAGGTGTTCTCTCCCTTCACGCATAGGTGTGCAATCAGCCGCTTGTCAGGCTGCTACTCCTTCTATTTCCATGGATTTCCTATAAACACTATCAGTCCTCTGAGAGAGCAATGTACAGACTGACTACTTACTGCAAGTATTTGAAATTTTGATACTGCAGGATGTTCAATAAATGTGCCTAAATTGGATGCACTTATGATGTCTGCTTTGAAATATATGAGAGCAATAGAAAGTACATCCCTCAAATGTCTATGTAGATGAAAAACTAAAAAGTTATGACTCTTGGAAGGCAGAGAGGAAAAAAAGGAAATAAAAAAAATCCTGAAAATAGCTGCATCCTTAAGGGATTAAAGGAGAAAAATCCAGTGGCAGATCATTTTATGGGCTACTATTTTACTCTTAATTAGTGTTGAGCGATTGCGTTGGCTATCGAGATCGATCGATAGTCGATAGTCGTCGCCCGCTATCGATAATTTTTCCGATAGTGAGCATCGATTATGCCGCGATGACCTTAAATGTCTATGGAGAGCAACAACACCTTCATTATTACACCCAAACAAGGCTGTAGAGCTGAAATTAACATCCCCAACAGTCAAATGGATACATGGCACTTACATCTAAGACAACACACTTAGGTTATAACAGTCACAGAAAATGGTCACAGACCATTTACTATCCCTGTCCTTGTACCACAGCCTGACCGCTCTAAACCTGCATCACCACAAATTAAAAAGTTCCAGAGGCAGTAATTGAATTGTGAACCATCATGTTACTTTGAACTGGACAATGAATATCCCTGTCCTGGAACACAGCATGACCCCAAACCTCATGACCGCCACATTTAAAAAGTGCCGTAAAAAGGAGTCTTTCCAACCACCTTTTAGTTCACTATGACAGTGACTATACTGTCCTGGGCCACAGCATGAGCCCCAAACCTGCATGAACCTCCACCCTTTAAAAGTCCCGGAAAAGGAGTCTTTCACAACCACCATGTTAGTTTCACTGTACATGACTATACCTGTCCTGGGCCAGAAAACAGCAAATGACCCCAAACTGCATGACCCCGCACATTAAAAAAGTGCCGGAAAAAGGAGTCTTTCAACCACCATTTTAAGTTCACTGACATTGACTATACCTGTCCCTGGTCCACAGCATGAGCCCCAAACCTGCATGAACCCCCACTTTTAAAAAGTGCCGGAAAAAGGAGTCTTTTCAAACCACCATTTAGTTTCACTGGACATTGACTATACCTGTCCTGGGCCACAGCATGAGCCCCAAACCAGCTGCATGACCCCCCACATTTAAAAAGTGCCGGAAAAAGGAGTCTTTCAACCACCATTTTAGTTGAACAGGACATTGACTATACCTGTCCCTGGCCACAGCATGAGCCCCAAACCTGCCATGACCCCCACATTTACAAAAGTGCCGGAAAAAGGAGTCTTTCACCACCATTATAGTTGAAACTGGACATTGACTAACCCTGTCCTGGCCCACAGCATGAGCCCAAACCTGCATGCCCCCCACATTTAAACAGTGCCGGAAAAAGGAGTCTTTCAACCACCCATTTTAGTTTACACTGGACTTGACTTACCCTGTCCTGGCCACAGCATGGATCCCCAAACCTGCCATGACTCCCACATTTAAAAAGTGGCCGGAAAAAGGATCTTTCACACCATTTTAGTTGAACTGGACATGACTATACTTCCTGGCCACACATGAGCCCCAAACTGCATGACCCCCACATTTAAAAAAAAGTGCCGAAAAAGGAGTCTTTCAGTCCACCATTTTTAGTTGAACTGACATTGACTATTACCCTGTCCTTGGCCACAGCATGAGCCCCAAACCCTCATGAACCCCACATTTAAAAAGTGCCGGAAAAAGGAGTCTTCAGACCACCGATTTTAAGTTTCACTGGACATTGACTATACCTGTCCTGGGCCACAGCATTACCAGGGCCGGCGTTACAGTGGTGCGTGAGAGCCCAGGCTGGCTTCCGTCATCCTATTAA
The DNA here is from genome assembly GCA_025379985.1 of Phyllomedusa bahiana. Taxonomy (NCBI): domain Eukaryota; kingdom Metazoa; phylum Chordata; class Amphibia; order Anura; family Hylidae; genus Phyllomedusa; species Phyllomedusa bahiana. The sequence continues at coordinate 33,269 of JAODAL010036323.1, forward strand.
CACGCAGTTAAAAATGCCCTGATGACGCAGCACGCACGAAAACTGTCGTGCTGAAGCAGAGTGCGAGCGGAAGTTGAGGAGAACTCCAGCCCTTCCTCTATACACAGTCCAATATCCTGGGTAGCGCTTGCCCCTCCGTATGAGGGTGTGAACCAATAGAAGCTTCACCTTGGAAATACTTGAGTGGTTAAACGCTCCTGTTACACCCAGGTGCCCTTTATCTTGGCTATTCTTTTTCTCATTTTACTCAACATGCTGAGGAAATTGGTCTCTGTAACTTTGTTCTCTGTCCGTGCTCGCATACCCCATGTCCTCTATAAAACCCTACATCTGGTCAAGTTTTCCTGTACCTCCCTTTTACAATTCAGAGGAATTTTTTTAACAGCTATTTTGTACATGCAAGTTTTTTAGTACTTTAATTCTAGAAAACACATTTTTAAATAGGATGGAATCCCACCATGTCTTTGTTTCTCTTTTTTTCATTGTATTAAATGGGTTGTCTCAATACAGGGATTGATAGCTATGTTAAAGATCTTGCAAAAACAAGTCATTTTGCAATATGTGTCCATTAACAGTGTCCTACCTATTCCTGTTTCTGACAGCACCATCACCCTTGAGCCACTCTTGACAATTGTGAAGAACAAATGTCTGTTAGAAACAAATTTTTTTTAGAATAGGACCTGTAGTATAGCTGCATGTCACAGCAAAATGCCCCCAAAAATTCAAAGCATGACCCTTGAGCCACTTTGGTCAATTGTGAAGAACAAATGTCTGTTAGAAACAACATTTTTTAGAATAGGACCTGTAGTATAGCTGCATGTCACAGCAAAATGCCCCAAAAATTCAAAGCATGACCCTTGAGCCACTTTGGTCAATTGTGAAGAACAATGTCTGTTAGAAACAACATTTTATTAATAGGACCTGTAGTATTGCTGCATTTCAAAGCAGCATGACCCAAAAAATTATAAAAATGACTTCTCAGCCACGTTAAAAATTGTGAGGGAAAATGCCACTTAAAGCCACATTTTCTGTTACAAGGACCTGATAGTTATAGCTGTATCTCACAGCTAACATGACCCCAAAAAATAATAAATATGAAATTCTCAGCACTTATTAAAAATTGTGAGGGAGAAATGCCACTTAGAAGCCACATTTCTGTTACAAAGGACCATAATTATAGCTGTATCTCACAGCAACATGACCTCAAAACCATTGACAATGCGACAACTTCTAAGATAAAGTGAGTAAATGGAATACGGTGTTGTCATGAAACCTTGCTGTCTTTTACAGTCTCCTCACAGCAAAACCATGCAAAATGAACTGTTGGGAAAGAGAATAAAAATTGCAGTAAGAAATGATCATTTTAAAAAAAGTTTTCAAGAGGAACCATTTCTGTTTGAAAGAGAATGTGAAGTAGACGGCAACTAATCGGTGACCTCGGCAATTGGGGCCACAACATCATCAGAGATCCATGCCTGATTCATCTTGATGAAAGTCAAACGATCCACATTATCTGTGGAAAGCCGGATGCGTTTGTCTGTAATGACTCCATCTGTGCTGAAGGTCCGCTCAATATGACGCTGGCTGCTGGTCAGGACAACACTCTATGGCGTGACGAGCCAGCTCGGGCCATTCGTCCATTTTGGATACCCAGAAGTCTATTGGGTCCGGAACACATGCAAAAACATCTGTGTTGAGACGCAGATAGTCGTGCACCATGATCTTAAGCTGATCTCTGTGTGTTGGATGTGTGCCCTGCATTGCATGCGTTGGTGAGGTGGTAAACAAAGATTGCCAGAGGTCACCCATTAGGCTTCTGCCACCTTGCCTGCTGCTGCCGCTACGCCTACTTGGCACTCTACTGCTGTCACGTCGCTGATGTTGTTCCACCGTGACATTTGGGGAACGTGAAGCAGACGCAACAGATGTCTCCAGTTGATCAATCAGCAAGGTCTCCATTTCCTGCATTTTACTCTCTATTTGGGTGGGTGGAAGGAAAGTGCTGATTTTTGTTTTGTACCGGGGATCCAGGAGGGTGGCCACCCAGTAACTGTTGTTCATTTTGATGGCCTTAATGCGAGGATCATGTTGGAGGAAATGGAGCATCCAAGCACTCATGTGAGAGATGGAGCCTTGATTTCCCAAGCCTCTGGGTCGAGGGGCACTAGCAAACTGATCTTCCTCATCTTCCTCCTCCGCCTCAAATTCGCGCCAACCTCTTTCCAAGGCAGGGACGTCGGTAACATCGGTGTCTAGGAATACCTCCTCCTCCTCCTCCTCCGCTGCCTCCGGCACAGCTTCAACACAGCCCTGACTTGCCTGAGATGATGCACCCTGAGAGCTGATGCGCCACCTTGCACTAGCTCTGGACCCCGAACCACTGCCTAATGAAGACCGATGAAATTGTGAAACTGTCGGGCCTTGTGGATTTGACGGAGAGAAAGGCTCCGTGTCCGCATCTGTGTCCGTCTCCTCCTCCGTCGCTGGCGGGACCTGTTGTTTCAGAGTGTCCAACGATCGTTCCAGAACTAAGATCACCACAATGCTCATGCTGACAAGGGCATTGTCCGCACTGACCATTTTGGTGGCTTCTTCAAAACTGGCAAGGATGGTGCAGAGCTCTTTCACCTGCCTCCACTCTCGGTGGTTCAACACCCCGAGGTCCGTACCGCTGCTTGTCAGGCCATGTGTCACTTCGTACTGCGTAATGGCATTGCGCTGCTGCCACAATCGCTGGAGCATGTGGAGGGTGGAATTCCAGCGTGTTGCCACGTCAACAATGAGACGGTTGACGGGAGGCCGAGCTGACGCTGCAACGCAGCCAGGCGGGACGAAGCAGGGTGCGAACGGCGGAAGTGCGAACTCAGACCTCGAGCCTTCTTCAGCAGGCAGTCCAGACCCGGTAGCTCTTTAGAAATTTCTGGACGACAAGGTTCATGACATGTGCCAGGCAAGGGATGTGCTCCAGCCTACCGATCTTAAGGGCGGCCAGCAGATTTCGCCCGTTATCGCACACCACCTTGCCTGGCACAAGGTTCTTGTCACCCAGCCAGCGCTCGGTCTCGTTGCTTAGAGCCGTCCACAGCTCCTGACCTGTGTGTGGACGGTCTCCAAGGCAGATTAATTTCAACACGGCCTGGTGTCTCTGGGCACGTGATGCCACCAGAGGACCTTGGGGAAAGAGCCCTGCACCATCCCTGCGGTTTTGAAGAGCGTGCGCCGAGCCTGAGAGCCACCGTCACCCCCAGAGACATCCACCCAGCTCACCCAGTGAGCTGTCACAGAGATATAGCGGCCTTGGCCGTGCTTACTAGTCCATGTGTCGGTGGTGAGATGGACTTTTCCGGACACAGATGCAGACAACGCGCTTGAAATTTTAGATGACACGTGGCTGGCCAGGGCAGGGACGGCTTTTCTGGCAAAGAAATGCCTGCTCGGCATCTGGTATTGGGGGCAGCGAGGGCCATGACGTGGCGGAACCCATCTGTGTCCACCAGACGGAAAGGCAACATTTCCAAGGCCAAAAGCCTGGCAATGCCGACATTCAGGCTTTTGGCTTTGGGATGGTTTGGGTTAAAGTGTTTCTTCTGCTCCCAAACCTGGAAGACAGAAGGCTGGCTGCTAGACTGGCCGCTGTACGGCGTGCAGGTCGTCAAACTGGCGGAAGGAGAAGGGGTAGGATGGGTCTCTGGTGGTGCTGGTGGTACTCGGGCGACGGTGGAGGCTGAAGCGGAGGCTGATCCCTGATCATGACTCTGAGAGACATGGGCAGCTGAGGAACGCTTGGTGGTGGCGGAGGAGGAGGAGGCGGAGACAGAGGGTGTGACAGTGGTTGGAGGCCCGGCGTCGGTCTGGCCTTTTTTGGCCAAGTGTTCCCTCCATTTCAACTCATGCATTCGCTGCATGTGACTAGACATGTTGGTGGTGGTTAACCACTTAAGGTTCTTGCCTCTACTTATGCGTTTACGGCAAAGGCGGCATATGACATCGCTGGGTGAATCAGAGGCTTGCTCAAAGAAGGCCCAGGCTTGAGAGGTCCTGGACCTTTTTGACGGCGATAAGCGAGGAGCGGGTTTGCGCTGACCGTGGCTGGCGGAATCATATCAGCGGACTTCTGCGACCGCCCTCTCCCTTTTTGTGGCGGGACCCGTATTGACACTACCCCATCGTCTTCCTCCTCGTCCACTGATGAAGCGCTCGCAAGCAAATTCTGCGGAAAAGACCAGGATGGATCCGCAATGTCGTCATCATCATCATCATCAACAACACAGTGACTTGATCGCCTGACTTTCTGCCATCCAGAAGCTGCGGCTACAAAGCAAGGGCACTGCAAGGTCGGTGCCACCACCCGGGATTTTGCCCGATTGACCCACTTCCTTTCACCTCCTCGATGGCATCAGTAACTGGGCGTCAGAGCAACTAAATCACCTCTTGATCTTTTTAACATGCCTTCTGACCCCAACCTCATTTGGTCATCAAAAGATGTCCTTCAGACAATGATTATCCACAGTGGTGGGTACACGAGTTGACATTTGGGCTGCTATCAGTTGTGAACGGATCTGAAGACACATTTGTGGCCGTCGACTGTGCGAGGACGAGAGGGTAAGACTGCTAGATGCAGTTTGCATTAACCACTGAAGGACAATTGGCGACGATGTTCGTTACTTAGATTCACAGGGCCCTGACCCAGCGATGACAGGGCCTGCCGGGTCCTGCAGACTGTACACCACTGTCATGCAGTGTTGTCCGCCAGCACTGGAAGGAGCACCTTCTCTCGTACCTCTTAACTCCATCGTGCTACCGCCCCTCTTTGCTCGCTTAACACCTCATTTCGCTCCATGTTCAGAATATAAAAATTGAGAGGTATGGAATAGTTTTGGAAAGTCTCTTTAAAAACGGCACAATCACAGCAATTCTCAAATCCCTCTAATCAAAAACAAAATTGCTGGATTCAGATTTAACTGCAGGTGTACTATACAACAAATCTGGACTGGGCAAAAGTCCAAAAAAACACGTATCAGGTTATGTTTTGGTAAATTAAACTATATTTTTTTCACTTTCAATTGCACCTTGGTGAATTATCAGAATTTGCTGTTTTAAGATTTACATAGAGATGCTGCGTCAATGAACAATGCTTGGTTGTGGCAAAAGTCCAAAAAACACGTAACTGTTTTATGTTTGATATAATAAACGGTATTTTTTTGCACATTTCAATTCACCTGTGGTGATATATATTGCTGTTTTAAAGATTACATAGATGCTCGCGTCAATGAACAATGCTGGGGGGGTGCGCAAAAGTCAAAAAAACCGTAACTGTTATGTTTTGGTATAATGAAACAGTATTTTTTGCACCTGTTCAATTCACCTGTGGTTGAATATAGAATGCTGTGTTAAATATCTTACGTAAATGCTGCTGCGTCAATGAACAATGCTGTGTTGCGCAAAGTCATAAAACACGTAACTGTTATGTTTTGTATAAATAAACTATATTTTTTGGCACCATTCAATTCCCACCTTTGGTGAATATAGAATTGCTGTTTAAAGATTTACGTAGAGGCTGCGTCAATGAACAAGCTGGGTTGCGCAAGAAGACAAAAAAAAAAACACTACTGTTATGTTTTTCGGTATAATAAACGATATTTTTGCACCTTTACAATTCACCTGTGGTGAATATAAAAATTTGCTGTTTTAAGATTTACGTAGATGCTGCGTCAATGAACAAGCTGGGTGGGCCAAAATAAAAAAACAACTTAACTTTTATTTTTTTGGTATAAAAAAACCAATATTTTTTCCCACCTTTCAATTCACCGTGGTGAATAAAAGAATTGCTTTTTTTAAAGGATTTACTTAGATGCTCCCTAAAATGAAAAAACCCTGGGTGCGAAAAAAAACTCAAAAAAAAACGTAACTGTGTTTGGTTTTGTACAAATACACGGTTTTTTTTGGAAAACAAACAACCGGGCGGGACTCCCAAGATTTTTTGGATTTTAAATTTTAAAAAACTGCGGGTTGGTTATAATCAAAAAGTAAACAGGTGTAATGGGTAAAATTAAAAATGAACACCTACTGAAATGTAAAACTTTTAAAAAAAGGGGAGTTTTTGCAGTTTAAAAAAAAGGGGCCTGCATTACTAGAAAATGTGTATCCAATATAAGTTCGGGCGGGCCCAATTTATCCGGAAAAAATTTTTCAAATAAAAAACCCCCTGTTAATAATTTAAAAGAAAATTCCCCAACTAAAATTTCTAAAACTAAGTTTTGGGTTTGAATTTTAAAACCAGTTTTTCTTTATAGATAGAGTTTGTCTGTGTTTCGCCCGGGGGGGCCCCCCCCACCCCCCCCCACCGCCGTGAATTTACAGGGGAAAGATGCTGTTTTAAAATTTCTCAAAGCTAACTACAAAAAATTTTTCAAATCTCAATCTAACAAAATTTGGGAAGGATAAACAGCTAATAGTAGGGGTTTCTCGGGTGCAGAAATAGATTTAATTTCCTGAGCTGTTTTTGGCATGGGCCCAAGCGCAGGTCCTACCCAAAAAGAGACCTGAGAGCCCACTGAGGCTGAAACAGGAAAAAACCCCCGTTCTATGTAAAACGAAAGGTTTATGTGATTTTTTCCAGCCAATCGCAACCATACACATCCCCGTCATACGTCGCAACCCATCTCACCCTGCTCTATTCTGTAATCTATTTTTCGGCCCCGGAAAAATTTACAGGAAACGCCGAAAAAGGCGCAAACTTTAAAAAGAGATGCACAAATTTTAACCTTTAAATTTTCGCATGATCTTTGGGAAAATTTTGATCACCATAAAAAACCTTTCCGATTTTTAACTTTTTTGATAAAAAATTTGCCCACACCCCAAAAGAACCCCAAAAGGGGGGATGGCGGGATTTCAGATGTTGAAGGGGGGAAATACACAAAACACTGGAAAAACACAGGGTTCCCACAAAAAGTGAAAAAAATTAAAATCTTTGTCCACAGATTAAAATACCCCCACCGGCTGAAGTTGATGGATTTCCCGGCGTGTAAAAAAAGGGAGAAAAACCCACAAACCCCGTATTTTTCTCAAAAATAAAAAACCCCCAATCAAAAGGTTAAAAATTTAACCCAAAAAGGGTTTTGAAAAACCGTATAGAACAACCCGATTTAATTTAGGCCCCTATATGGGGGAAAAAAATACGACAACCCCCGTATTTTTCTCCCAAATTCCCCCCAGTTTAAGAGGGTTAAGTTAAAACCTTGGGGATGGGAAAAAACGTCCCGAACAACCCTATGTAAAATTTGGCCTTTTATGGGCCCCAAAAAAAATACAGACACCCTGTACTTTTGTCCACATTACCGCAAAAAATTAAACTTTTAAAAAAAAACCTTTGGTATGAAATACCCTTTCAGAAAAACCCGATTTTAAATTAGGCGTATATAGGGCAAAAAAAAAAAAAAGACACTCTAAATTTTAGGCAAAATTTTTCCCCAAAAATCAAGGGGGAGGGGGTATAAGGGACAAAAAAAAAAAGACACCCTAAATTTTAAAAGCAAATTTAACCACAAACAAGGGTTTAAATTTTTAACCTTGGGTATTAAAAAAACCCCAAACCCGAAAAACCAGATGTAAATTAGGGGGTATAAGGGCAAAATAAAAAAAGACACCCTAAACCCTTTTAATGCACATTAAACCCAACCCCTCAAGGGGGTTAAAATTTTAAACCCGGGTAATTTAAAAAACCCTACAAAAAAACCCGAAAAGTAAAATTTTGGGGTAATGGGACAAAATAAAAAAAGACCCCATATATTAGTCCAAAAATTTAACCCCAACAAAGGGGGTTTAAAAATTTAAACCTTGGGTATTAAAATACCCAAAAGAAAAAAACAAAAAGTAAAAATTTGGCGTAATGGGGCAAAAAAAAAGAACCCCCTCTTTTTTTTTTTAATTTCAAATTTTAACCCCCCAATCAAGGGGGTTAAAAATTTAAGGGCCCCTTGGGAAATTAAAAAACCCCTACAAATAACCAGATTTTTAAATTAGGGGTATATTTTGGGGAAAAGAAGTAACCCCCCACCCTGGACTTTAGGGAAATAACCCCACAAACTACAGGAAAATAATAACGCTGGTTTAAAAAAACAATTTTGCAAAAAGACACAAAACCCTTTTTATGGTTTTCCCCCCCCGTTTACGATAAAAAGAGTTTTTTTTTTTATAAATGAGTGCAATAATAATGCGCAGCAGATAGATAATAAAAGCTGGGTTTAGTAACAAAGTGCAAGTGACACACACTTTTTAAAAGGTCCCTTTTCCCCCCAGTCACTTGATTTAAACAAATTTTTTTTTTAAAAAAATTTGGTTAATATAGTCAACAGTTTTGCCAAACATCATTTTGCTTTTGTCAGGAACAGACCCCGTGAGAAGTGGAGGATTTAAGGGGGCGTCGTATTTAAAGGGCTGTGACGTCACAGAAGCCCGGGCCGGGTTTGCTGATTTGGGTTCATGTCCTTGGGGGACTGTCATTAGGGGGTTTCCCCTTCTTTCCCCCCAAGTTCTCTGCCCCAAGTAACCCGGGATGGCTTTTCGGCCCTTTTTGCC
>JAODAL010036324.1:0-41845 GCA_025379985.1 Phyllomedusa bahiana
AGACAAAGTGAGATTTATTACACCGTTTCATTCAACATCAAATGATGTATAGAGCTTTATGCAAACTTGGGATGTGCTGAAAATTGATGAGGCCTTACACAATACTTACCGGACACCTTCAATTACATATAAAAGATCTCGTAATCTGAAAGATATGCTGGTCAGTAGCCATTATCGGGCACTCGCCACCGAACATGTATTTGGATCAAAAGGTACAAAATGGGGATGTCGCCCATGCGGTCAGTCCCAAAGCATGTGATAACATGGACACAAGGAGGTGTTTTGGAATTATCAAAGGAGGGGAAATTTTTTAAGATAACATACCCCATTTACATGTGCAACGGTGGGGGTGATTATTTTGCCATTTGCCATGTGATCTCATCTATATTGGCATGACCATACACAGTTTCGAAGACGTTTCCGTGAGATATCCTCTGTATTAATGTGCAATACAACTGATATCAAAAACACCCGTTTCCCACCAAATCCAGGCACTTCAGAGAAAAACACAATTGCGATCCATGGGATTAGATTCAGTGGAATTGACTGTGTCCTGTTCAATTTAAGAGGGGGAAACTGGAGGAAAATCTTGGCCCAACGTGAGGTAAGATGGATTTATACTTTGGATACAATATACCTAAGGATTAAATGAACAACTTAACTTTGCTCATTTTTGTAATTGTAATCTTTACCCTTCCTTTACATCTAGGTTTTGATTGGTTTTATATGTTTTTAATTCTTTTATTTTTTTCTAGCACATCACTAAGCCATCTGCTGTTGTACCCTGTTTTTTGGGTGTTGACATCACTACAAAAAAAACTTATCTACCTATTTAATTTTTGTTTTTGTTTTTATATTTTTTTACATATTATTGTAATATTTATTAGTATTAGTTATTATATTGTATTTTAAATTTTATTGGGTTCATGAAATTAGAATATTATATTTTAAAATTTTGGGTAAAAATGAAGTATTATTATAGTTATTGCCCCCAATTGTATTATATTTACATAATTCGTATCACTTTAACAGTATATTAATATTTAGTAATCTTTAATTTTAATACTCTTACTAATATTTTCACTGTATCACTTTTTATGTATATAATAAATATTTTTTTGGAACAGCAATTTCATTACTTCACTTTGTTTGGCACTTTGGGCACATAGAGCACTATCTTATGCAATCATAGGTATTTATAGATGCACATTTACATATACTGTTCGTAATGCCCAATATTATTATTAGGAATCATGTTTATTAGTTACCAGCACTTCATTTTTTGCATACGAAGGAATTCATGTCTTCGCGCATGCGCGGGGTTTTCTCGTGGTGGCGCCTGTAAACAGAGTCAATTCTCTTTTTTGGCTAGGGCATTCCATGTGTTAGGAGCGCATGCGTCAAGTAAGCGCGTTGGCAAGTAGCTATTTCCGGACGGCGCTCCGTCTCTACATGTAATCTTTTGCTCTGGGCCAATGGTATTAACCGCGGACGTGCGGTTTTCACTCTTCTCGGTCTTTCATATGCTCACATTTAGTAGGTAAGCTTCTATTGGCATTTAGATCATTACCCATATCTAGTATCCCCCCCTCTTGGGTAGAATTTTCTCAGGGTGGGGGTTTTCCAGCAGTGGTCATCCATATAAAAAGTCGGATTAGCATTGCTAATATACCCGGACGAAGCGCACTGCGAAAGCGCATTGGGGAGCGTGCCTATATCCATCCATAACCCGTGTGGGATTTTTACTCTCTTACAGCGTCTTTCACCTAAGGTTAGGTATTCATTATTTATAATTCTATGCCAAAACAGTGCTTTAATAATATGTTTATCTTTTTATATGAGGTTACCTATACCTTTGATTGACTCTAAGTTCATCTTGATGGTGGGCAATAGGTCACGCTATCTAATGTAGTTCCATTGTCATCTTTTTAACTGTATTTTATTAATTGTAATTATTTAATTGTCTTGTACTTCTCAATAAAGTTTATTAAATTTATTTTAAAATTTGGGTTTTTAAAACTGTTTTTTCGATAGGCCGTATTTTACAAGACCAACATTACTAAATGTTACCATACGTTCCCTCCATAAGGACTGATTATACCGCCAGAAATGACACAAAGTGACTGAATATATACCTCACATATTACTGATCAGTACACAAAGATCAAAAGTACCGCCATATAGTGGTATTTTACTAGTGTTCACAGGCTTGCAGATGTTTATAACCACCATACAGTGCCCATATAGTGGTGGGACACAGTGTACACACACTTGCAGACATATATATGATTAGAGTGCAGTTAATCTTGTGACTCACAGGTGACTTTCTTGATTGAGTGTTGACTTTCCCCCTTTGTTCTGCATCGGTCCAGTCGCCATCATGGACATCTCGACACTTGTCCTTGGAGAATTAGACAAAAATATCTTATAATCCTGACTTTTCCAGCACCTGCCCCCCTGGCTATATGGGGTCCATTTAGGCAGGCAGGGTTTACATAGGCTATATTGGGCCCAGATAGGCAAGGTTTAGGTAGGCAATAGAGTCCCCATATAGGCAGGCGGGGGTTTTTGGTAAGCTATAGGGAGCCATACAGGTAGACAGTGGTTAGGTGCGCTATAGGGACCACATAGGTAGGGTTTAGATAGCTAAAGGGGCCCCATATAAGTAGACAGGCAGGCTCCGGGGGCTATAAAGGTAGGCAAGCTTTAGAGGGCTATAAGGGCTATATAGGCAGACAGGCTTCATGGGGGCTATAGGGCTATTCAGGAAGGCAGACTTAGAGCTATATTGACAGGCTTTAGGGGGGTATATAGGCAGGCTGCAGGGGTATAAAGGCAGGCTTGGGGGTATAAAGGCAGGCTGGGGGGTTATAAAGGCAGGCTTAAGGGTATATAGGCAGGCTTAGGGGGTATATAGGCAGGCTAATGTGATATATAGGCAGGCTTAGTGGTATATAGGCAGGCAGGGAGTATACAGGCAGGCTTAGGGCTATAGAGGCAGGGGGTATAAAGACAGGCTTAGGGGTATATAGCCAGGCTTAGGGGTATATATAGGCAGGCTTGGGGGTATACAGGCAGTCAGGGGAGTATACAGGCAGGCTTAGGTGTATATATGCAGGCTTGGGGGTATATAGGCAGGCAGGGGGGTATACAGGCAGGCAGGGGGGGTATACAGGCAGGCTTAGGGATATATAGGCAGGCAGGGGGTATACAGGCAGGCAGGGGGGTATACAGGCAGGCTTTGGGGTATAAACAGGCAGACAAGGGGTATAAAGGCAGGCTTGGGGGTATACAGGCAGGCAGGGGGGAATATACCGGCAGTCAGGGGGTTATAGACCAGGCCCTTATTGGGTAAAATAAGGGAGGCTTAAAGGGTATATAGGCTGTTTAAAGGGGTTAAGGGTTTTAGGCAAAAAGGACTTAAAGGCCGGGGGTATATAGGGCAGGGGGGTTGGGGTGTAAAAATAGGCAGGGGGTATACAGGCAGGTTTAGGGGTATATATTCAGGCTTAGGGGTATATACAGGCAGGCAGGGGGGTATTTAGGCAGGTTTGGGGGTATATAGGCAATCAGGGGGGTATACAGGCAGGCTTAGGGATATATAGGCAGGCAAGGGGTATACAGGCAGGCTTAGGTGTATATAGGCAGGCAGGGGGGTATATACAGGCAGGCAGGGGGTATACAGGCAGGCGGGTATACAGACAGGCAGGGGGGTATACAGGGAGGCTTAGTGGTGTCTACAGGCAGGCAGGGGGATATACAGGCAGGGGGGTATACAGGCAGGCAGTGGGTTATACAGGGAGGCTTAGGGGTGTATACAGGCAGGCTTAGGGTATATACAGGCAGGGGGATATACAGGCAGGTTTAAGGATATATAGGCAGGCAGGGGGGTATATAGGCAGTCAGGGGGGTATACAGGCAGTCAGGGGGGTATATAGACAGGCTTAGGGGCAGGTAAAATAAGAAATCAATTACTTACCTCGGTCCACGCTCCCCTGATGCGCCAAGCTGCAGCCTCTCTGCTCAGCGCGGCAGGCGCGGTGATGTGACTTTACTGCGCGCGCCCATGTGATCACAGAGAGCCAGCAGGGGAAGTAGCAGAGCGGATCGTCGCTCCCTTGCTATCTCGGACAGCGTGCCTTGAATTTCTCGGGCTGGAGGGCCGGGCGTTCAGAGGCGTGATGCGCGGGACCCCCCTAAGGTTCACGGGCGGGCCGGGGCATTAAATGGGGGTACGTCTTGGGGGGTCCCCCAACCGGGGTTTGGGTTCACGGGCCCTGCTGTCCTCCCTGAATGCTGTGTCACAGGGGAGGGCAATTTTCAGCTACATATGGAATCACTGATCTTTCTGCTACATAAACAAGCTTCCCAGGGTTACTTACCTGTTATCTGCATGCTAGTCAGCAGGCCAGCCGGCACTTACATACTGTAATCGCCCAAAGCCCTCCCTGAATAAAAATTCACACTATACAAAGTATACTATGCAAAGTTCACGGACGGCAGTGGGCAGCTATACTATAAAAGCTTAAGAGCGCCTCCTCTGCCGTATGCTGCGGAGACGCGTAGTCTGTTTGGCATTTTAAAAGTCTTGTGAGGTGTTCAACTATTTAGATGTTTGTATTATAAATGTATGTCATGCATCTTGATAAATAGGTTAATGCAAAGTACTTCTCTTAAATTAAAAAGAGTTTTTTTATTATTTTTATTCAAGTCCAGTGTTAATATATCACAACTAGAAGTTTCCTTTTGTTTCCTGACTATTCCTTTATTGGATAGTCTCAATTTCTTTGTGTGCATTTCAGTCACCTGACTAGCACGCATGCCCAGCAAATTATAAGCATACTAGTCAGGAGGCCGACTTCTTTAGGACATGTAGGAGTAAGGAGTGATGTTCTCACTTACAGCCATAAACATAAAACATTAAATAATGTTAAACCACATAATAAAACACAATTAAATTTGAACAAAGTTAAGTAAGATTGTTGTATGCTTAATTAGGTGAAAAGCAAACAGGGTTAGCAGAGCAGTTGCCTTCTTCCCTTCTGCTGTATATCTTGTGCAATGTGCTGATATTTAGTCCAGCCTTATATAAATATATTTTCAGAGGGGAAGCACTTTTAAGGTCAAAAGCAATTGTGAGCTTCTGAATAGTCAGTAGTCATACACAATAATACATTCCAGATTCACAAAAACCTATTAACTATTCAGTAAATCCTATAAATGGAAAATGTTAGCTAGTCAAGGTTATTGTAATAATTCCTATCATGCTGTATACAATGCCAATACTGTAGGACTATAAATGATCATAAACGAAGCAATTTGTCAGGGATGCCCTAATCTTTCCCTGGCTTACCCTGCCTAAGCAGAGCAACCTCCCCAAAAAGGGTGACCCCATGCTTGGAACCTTGCCCTGGCCAAACACTGACCAAATAGAGAGCAGACAAAGGGACAACACAGAGCACAGACAAAACGGAAAACACATAGGAGAGGTCAAACCAGAATATCATGCAGTACCGAGCCAGCAGGCAGGACAATAACTGAGATATCAGCTGTAGTCCAGAACCAGAGAAAACTCAACTAAATAGTAAATAAGGAGGTTTAAATATCCCAGGGTTTGGCCCAGGTACTTAACCATTAAAGGGGTTGTCTCACTACAAGAATTGATTTTTATGTTAAAGATGCAAAAACAAGTCACTTAACAATATGCGTCCATTAGCAGTGTCCTACCTATTCCTAGATATCCCCTCCTGTATGGGCTGCATCAGCTCCTCAGATCGCTATAGCTACAGAGCTGTTCGATCTCTCCAGATATGCTTCCTTCGCTGGTTGCTGTTGCAACAGACCTGGTGTTCTCGGCAGCTCCTCACTGCAGGCCAGTGAAACCGAGAAAACAGGACTGAGATTAGATGCAGTGAGACAATCCCTTTAAGGGTTCCATACAGGAAACTGGAGACTGGAAAGAGACCAGAACCTCTTACACATGGCTTACACAATTACTAGGAAAACCATAAGAACACAGAATGTAAAAACTATCTGAATGCAACTCATATTAGTCTAATACAGTTGGTAGAACAAAGGTCAGTAAGCCCCAGCTACCAGAAATTTGTGACATACAGTATGCTTTATTGTGTTCCAATAATGGTGTTAGCGTCGACCTTTGATTTTTTTTATGAAGCTACTGTTTATCAATCTCATATGTTACTATAGAAATACCGTCTGCAAGTCATCACTACAACACCAGGGACACAACGTGAGAATTGTCTGCACAAAATTTTAAACATATGGTTTTTAACATTAGTTTGACTGAGCTTTAATTATTTCTCTAACCTTAAGCGTAAATCCAACCCCCGTTCCCCGAACCCTAACCCCTAAGTTTATGTAGAGATGGGCGAATTCCCAAAATTTGTTTCTCACTGGCCGAATTTCCTCGGCAGAAAAATAAACTTCTTCCGATTAATACTTCGGCACAAATCACTTATAAAAAACACTATTTCCAGCTGCACAGAGCCTGCAGGTGCGTAGAACGTGTGCCATGCTTAAATTTGGCAACAACGATCTCATGGTGTCTGGTCTTCATACAATGTTGTTTTTAGTTACCGACTCGCCATGACTGCCGGCCGCTACTTAAGGAAATCGCTTAACTATAAATTTCCCTGGCAAATTAACGAAGGCAAAAAATGACCAACAAAACTCAAGCAATGTAGCCAATAAAGTTCATCAGCGAAAGCTGGAAAAAAAACACATCTGAAGCTCAGTTGCAACATTAGTGACAGAGTGTGAGTGACGCGGCAGCCAACAGCAGACATGAGGTCCACAGTGGGCGCACAGGACACAGTGGTAGGTTTACGGCAGCAGCAGCATGAGGTCAGCGAATCAGTGCACATTGACACGTGTGTAGGTCACGCAGCAGCAACAATGAGTCAGGCCAGTGGCACAATGACACAGTGTGTAGTCACGGCAGCAGCAAGGGGTCAACAATGCACAATTAACAGTGTTAGGTCACGCAAGCAGCAGCAGAAGACAGGCAGTGGGTCACAAATGACACAGGTGAAAGGTCACGGCAGCGAGCATGAGGTCAGCAGTGGCACAATGACATTCTGAGTGCAAAAACAGAGTAGGCACAGAGAGGGACATTGACACAGTGTGGAGGTCACGGCATCATCCACACAGCAGCAATGAAGTTCAGACAGTGCACAATTCACATACTGGAGGTGGCAAAAACAGAGTAGGCCACAAGTGATGACAATGACACAGTGTGGAGGTCACGCAGCAGCCTACGAGCGCATCAGAAGTTAAACAGTGGCACAATGACACAGTGTGGAATCACGCGCAGCAGCCACAGCAGCAGCATGAGGTCAACAGTGACACAAGACATTCTGAGGTGCAAAAACAGATTAGCCACAGAGGGACAATGACACAGTGTGTAGGCACGGCCAGCAGCCACATGCACACGCATGAAGGTCAGACATGGCACAATGACATTGTGTAGGTCACAGGCAGCAGCCACAGCACAAGCATGAGGTCATGCAATTGGCACAGACATTCTGAGAGATGGCAATAACAGAGTAGCCACAGAGTGGGACAATGACACAGTTGTAGGTCACGGCAGGCAGCCATAGTCAGCAGCATGAGGTCAGACAGTGAAACAATGACATACTGGAGGTGGCAAATAACAGAAGTGGTGCCACATAGTGGACAATGACACAGTGTGGAGTCACGCAGCAGCCAAGCAGCAGCATGCATCAGGCAGTGGCTACCTAAATGAAATTCTGGAGGTAGGCAAAAACAGGAGTAGGCCACAGAGTGAGAACACTACCTCGACTTACACGTGGCGGAGCGCGCGTCACCCGGCAGCAGCCCACAGCAGCAGCATTAGTCAGACAGTGCACAAATGACAGAGTTGGTGGAGTGAGTGCAATACATTCCCTGGTAATGATGGTTGTGGCATATGGAGAACTGTCAGTCATATGTGTGGCAACAGCGGGTGGCGGCATTCAAATAGTGGGCTGAGGCAGTAGTATTGAACCATACAGAATTTCGGACAGGTGTGGGTGAGGAGGCGTCATGGCTGATGAGTCTGACGCCAAAGGCATTGTAGTGTGGACGATCGCAGGCCGATCCCCTGCACTGATTCATCTTGACAAAGGTCGTTCCATTATCACTTCCCTGGACAATGTTCTCTTGGGTAACGATGCCCCCGCCGCACTGAACACCCGCTCTGAGGCCACCACTCCTGGCCGGCACGACAGCTTCTTCCACTGCAAACCTCGGCAAGTTGCCCTAACATCCATTGGCTGCCCAGTAGTCCAGCGGATCTTCTAATGGGTGGCAAGAGCTGTCCAAGTAGGCCACCACCTTGTTGTTCTTCAGGACCTGCTCAGTCTCTGCTGCGCTGCTGGCGACTACCCTCCTCAACTAGCGTTAAGGAAGCTGCTCATCAGTGACTTCCAACTTAGGTTACTGCTTTTATGGAGCGTGTACTGCTCCCTAACCCCCCACATTACCAGCAGCTCACTGCAGTAAGACGTTTGAAAAGCGCTGAGGAACCCTCCCCGTCAGACCTTCAAGGAGGACGATGCCCGCACAATAAGCAGCGGCCACCTTATTACGGAGGATTTCCCATATATTCTGAGTTTGCTCCCTCTTCATAGCTGGGGAAAAATGCGTCCCATTTCTGCCGTAGCGAGGTCCAATAGGCTGTAAAGCAGAAGTCATCCCTCTGCCGATGCTGACTATATCGCTGTCCACCTAGCCAGCAAATCAAGCATTGCTTCCGGCTGCGGCCATCTGCACAATGACTCCGAGAGGCTCCTGCCTCCATTTCCATGTATACTGCACGGTGCTTGGTCCACTGCCTCGTCTCCTCATCTCCATCCACCTCCTGCCACGCTCTACCTCGCGCTCTATCTGGTCTACCTGGGTAGAAAACTCCTACCTCATCTTCACCAGACAATGCTTCAGCTCCAATGTCTCCACCTCCTCCACCATTTCAGTCCTCACCAGACCCTTGTGCCACATATGTAGTCGCATCTCCAGTCCCCCTGCCCAGACAGATTTTCATATCTGTTCAACATGAAGCGCAGCGTGAATTAACGTTTATTCTATTCCCGTATATCTGCGACTGACAATACTAGTCCGCCTTCCTCGACATGAGCTCAACAAACGCAGTGTGTCCCCATGAGCTGCACTGCTGACTCAAAGTTACACTGGAGTACTTACTGTCTGCCTGATCATCAAAGAATAATCGTTATCTGGCCGTTCTGCTGTCATACAGATCTCCAACATTTGGCAGTCTGATTCCATGAGTGGAAACATCGCATAGATCAAGTGTTTTGGGAGCCATGTCGCCGCTACAATTCGAGAGGGTGTACTCGTGTGCGCTTTGTACGAACTGATATAACAGCGTGCGCACTGCAACTGAAAACCAGCCACAACCAGACGACCAGTTTCCTGCATTTATCAGAATCTCTGAAGATCGTGCGAACAAAGACTTCAGGAACTTTTCACAACCAGATTTAGATAAACACCCTGCTGCCTCCTGCAAGAGCGCTGATCCATCCCTCCTCGGTGCGCGCGGACAACCATGTTCCACCATTGTCTCGTCACCATGGTTACCGCTTACACATCGAGTTCTTGCTGCAATTGAACGCGTGCAGTCTTACCTCCCCTGTTGATCTTCGTATCAGCCAACGAGGCACAAGCCAGGTGTAGAACTAAACGTGACACCGCTAGTGCCCTACACATGTGGTAATGGAGCAGTACTTGTGAGCTGAGATGTCGTGGTGGTGGGAAGGAGGAGAGGCAACATTGGCCAGGAGCACATTACAACGTAGGAGAAAAGCAGCAACTCCTGTCCAAGTTTTTGGTGTGCCTGGGACGAACACATTCACAACCAGTAGGCCGTAAAGACATGTACTGGCCCTGACTGTAGTTTACAGCTCCAGACGACCCGCTGCTGCCGTGCACCATGGAACAAACCGATAAGTTAAGGACTGCCCAACATCATGTTCTAGATATTTCTATGAAGTACTGAGAACTAGCCTTTTTGAAAGAGAATTACCTTGAACGCTCCATTCCTCCCGCTCGGGCAAACAAGCCACTTAATGCTCGGAATGGCAGCATCCACCATTAAATTTGAAGTGCAGGCGACAGCAGTACAACAAACTTGACAAGGCACCATGGCTCAGGCCGCTGCAGCCTTGGGATGGTTGGACGCATACTGTGTCTCTTTGCCAATCAGCCCTCGATGAAACGACTGCTGCAGCCATTGGAGTAGGCGAGAGCAGAGCATCATCGCACGAGAGATCGATGTCAAAAGAAATCACTCTTCGCAGAGGTGCGTGGAGCTCTGAACTGCTCGCATGGCATGCTCACTGCCCGCTGCTGCTGCTAAGCTTGCGCGCGGACAGCAAGATCGCAAACCACATCAGAAGCACGGGGGGGCGGGTCTTTCTCTCAAACCAGACGATAGTACGCTGCTGTTTTGACGCAAGCCATGGGCCAAACGTTTGCTCCCTGCCACCGTCACTTTTTCTGCGTCAGAATTTTACATATACCCATATTCGTTCCTCCGGTGTCTACAATAGAACTCCACATCCGCCGAGTATCGATTTTACTGCCAACGATCCAACACTGATGGATACTGCCCCGCTGGCACATCCGCTGAGGCCCCTGTCCGCTAACTTTTGTTGGAACCTGGCGAAAGCCGGGTTTTTACCTCGTCGCCTTGCTCCCGACCTCACACGCTGCTATCCTCTAATCACGCAAAACGACCCACTTGCTGGCCTGCGCGCCGCTCATGACGCGCAGCTGACGCCCTCTTCACATGACGATTGAGATGCTCTTGCCTCACCCGGCTCCCCAATGTGCGGTCTGCTACATCTTCATCTATTTGTGTTTATCAATCGTCACTCTCGAGCTGTCCTCGATCACAGGTCTTGTATCAGAGGCTGAGACGCCCCTCACAACATACCTCTCCATCCACTCTTCAACATCTATACGTGGCCACTACTGCAAGAAGCAGGATATGCCACCATTTCTTCGCTCCAAGATAGCTCTACTGCCTCCTCAAAGTGTTCACTCCTCGCTATATGTATGGCGCTGAGCCTTCGAGACCACATAGTATATCCGGCTGAGCGAACCGGATGGACAAGGCGGTTGCAGGACAGGTGAGCGCTCTGACGCACCGCTCCCTGGCCACTGCCACTAAGGGTTGTGTCTGACGAGTTCCACCTGACTCTTGGTTGGCGTTGACAAATTCATCTGGAGGAAGCGGATGACCTATCAACCAATCAAAACCATTGGCATGCTAGCAGCTACACCCGCGAGATAACAGCGCAGTTGGTGCCCCTCACCGAGTGTCTCCTGCTCGCGACGTCGCCCTTGCTTTGCGCTGCGATCCTGCTACAGAATGTTTGTGCCTCTGCCACGCGCAGGTAAAGACCTGCACCTCATCTGTCTGACTACTGTTTGTTCGAAATGTACAACACTGTTTTGAAGAATCTGTATATGATAAATACACACCCTGTATTTGACCGCCAAATGAACCCACTAAGAAGCTTGGTAACCCTTGGATAAAATTGCGCTCCACAAATTGGCAGAAAATTACTTGTATGTGCCGTTTAAAAAACTCTTCTGGTGTATTTTACTGAATATTCAAAAGCACAAACAGGCTTAATTAACCTTCCGATATGAATATGCTACAGAAATTATTTTTGTGCGGTGAAAAAAACAAAGTTTCTTTTACTGTTTACAACACAAAAACATCGCTTATTAACCCCTGGCTGTAAATTGGCGCAAAAGAATTGAGCAACGGAAACTACTAGCTTGTACGTGTTACAATGCGTGTTTTCTCTACACTACACAAACAAAGAAAAACTTGTAAAAACCTTTGTTTGTTGCATTATGCTACAGGAAAATTGTATTTTTTGTGTGAAAAAGACTGTTTCTTGAGTCTAGACAGCAGCAGAACAACGCTTAATGAACCCTGGAGTAAATTGCGCAAAGGAAATTGAGCAGCCCCGAAACTACTAGCTTTGTTAGCGTTTACAATTCGTGTTTTCTACGCTACACAACAAAAGAAAAAATTGTAATTAACCCGCTGTGATTATCTACAGGAAAATTGTATTTTTGCAGTGAAAAAGACGTTTCTTGGAGTCACAACAGCAGCAAACAATGCTTAAAATTAACCCCAGGAATGGAAATGCACTAAAGAATTGAGCAGACAGGAAACTACTAGCTGTTGTAGCGTGTTACAATTTGTGTTTTCTACGCTATCACAACCAGAGAAAAAATTGTAATTAACCTTCACTGTGAATTATGCTAAACAGGAAAATTGTATTTTTTGGCAGTGAAAAAACGTTTCTTGTAGCACAACAGCAGCAGAACAAACTGCTTAATTAACCCCTGGATGTAAATTGCGCAAAATAGTTGAGCACAGGAAACCTACTAGCTTGTAGCTGTTACAATAGCGTGTTTTCTACGCTACACAACAAGAGAAAAAATTGTAATTAACCTTCGCTTGTTAATTATGCACAGGAAAATTGAAATTTTTGGCCGTGAAAAATCGGTTTCTGGAGTCACGACACAGCAGAACATACGCTAATTAACCCCTGATGTAAAATGCGCAAAAGAATTGAGCAGCCCGAACATACTAGCTTTTGTAGCGTGTTACAATTGCGTGTTTTCTACGCTACACAACAAAAAACAAATTGTAATTAACCTCGCTTGTGAATATGCTACAGAAATTGTATTTTTTTTGGCGGTGAAAAAGACGGTTTCTTGAGTCACAACAGCAGCAAACAACGCTAATTAACCCCTGGATGTAAATTGTCACAACAAAATTAAGCAGCAGGAAACTACTAGCTTTGTAGCGTGTTAAAATTGTGTTTTTTTTACGCTACACAACAAGATAAAAAATTGTAATAACCTTCACTTGTGAATTTATCGCTACAGGAAAGTTTTATATTTTTGGCAGTGAAAAAGACGGTTTCTGGAGTCCACAACAGCAGCAGAACAACGCTTAATAACCCCTGATGTAAATTGATGCAAAATAAGTTGAGCAGCAGAACTACTACTTTGTAGCGTGTTACAATTGCGTGTTTTCTACGCTACACAACAAATAAATAATTGTAATTAACCTTCCGCTGGATTAATGGCTACAGGAAAAATTTATTTTTGGCGGTGAAAAAAACGGTTTCTTGAGTCACAACAGCAGCAAACAACGCTTAATTAACCCCTGAGTAAATTGCGCAATAAGAATTGAGCAGCCGTAAACTACTAGCTTTGTAGCGGTTTACAATTGCGTGATTTTCTACGCTAACAACAACAAGAGAAAAAATTTAATTAACCATCGCTTGGATTATGCTACGAGGAAAATTTTATTTTTGGCGGGAAAAAGAACGGTTTCATTGAAGTCGACAAGACAGCAGAACAACGCTGTAATAACCCCTGGATGTAAATTGCGCAAGAAAGAATGAGAGCAGCCAAAAATGAAGTGTATTTGTATTATAAAAACGCTGTTCATTAATTAATAATACAACAGAACTCGGCTTTAGATGCCCCTTGATATCAATGTGCTGTGAGCAATCGCATAACATGTGTATGCACTGGACTTCAATCCAATACACCCAAAAAAATCAGAAATAGAACATTAAGAAGAAGCATCACTGAGACAAGTCTGAACACCCACAAAAAATCCTATAAAAAAATCAGTTCTTTCAGCAAACATCACCGCGGCAGCACCTTTCCCCTGATCAGTACAGTGAGAGCGTATTAGCCCAGCGCGCGCCCGGACTATATGTGCGGTGATCGTCACAGAATCCGCGGTCTCTGATTGGCTTTCATCTCTGCACATTCCGCGCTAGCCCTTCTTCCTCCCAAGTGGGTTTTGCTCAAGTAGCGCCATGTGCTCACAGCCATTTATCATTCAAAAGCCACACTTTCGTCACCCCGAAGTACCCCAAACTTCCGACTTCGTTCAGTACGCGAAAGCTTTTCCTGAAATTCTAAAACGAATTCCACTTGCGTTATAATCGATTCGCCCATCTCTAGTTTATGTACCGGAAGTGAAATCGGATGGAGTTCATAAAGGAAGCAATGCTGCACTGGGTGGTGCCATGTAACAGTACGTTAAAGGGGTTGTCTGGTAGAAAAAGATTAATCTGAAATGGGGCCATGTAGAAAAAAGCATAAAAAGCTATACTTATCTACCTATCCCCGAGCAATCCACTTCTTTTCACCTCTGGGTTCTCGTCTCAAAACATAAGAGAGGCTTGTAGTCCATTGTAAATGAAGGAGCAAAAGCCTCTCCAGTGTGTTAAAACAAGAACATGGAAGTGAAGAGGAGCTCCAGAGTAGCAGCAGCAGGGACAAGTAGGTAAGTGTAGGGTTTTTTTGTTATCCAGCCTGGTTCCACTTTATATGATTTTGGTTTCTGGTGAAAAACCCCTTTAGCTCCTGTGAGAAACCCTAATTCCAATTTATGGTTAGGGTACATTTATTTGCGTTTTTGCACAAAGTTCATTTTGGTCTGATCAGGATCCACCCGCTTAGATTCAGGTTAAATTTCACATCAACTTGAATTATACAATGATAATTTCCATAGCCAGATGTTAGCTACAAGTCTATAGGGAAATCGCACTACAAACAGACTTTTTTTCTTAGTGTATTTTAATTCACCTTGGTTGCTTTTTTTTCAGTCAGTGTGTATTCCATGCTCTAAATGTGGCATTTTTTTTAGGCAGTCTGTGTCATTTTGTAACAATTCAAGTCAATGTATTGCAAAAGTTATTGTTAAATAACATAAATTAGGGATATAATGCTACAGTAAAAAACAGAACCATGAGAAAAGGTACTACAACACAATATCTCAAAATATCAGAAGAACATGTAACAAATAAATCAAACAAACTTTCTTTTAGAGGCAAAGCATCTACTACGCTTTTATTTTACTTTCTTCAGACTACATTTGTTCCATGGTTAAATCCTTGTCAATGTTGGTATTGACCCTCCAGAGATCCTCCAGTGGGCCTAAGCTGTGACACAATAAAGATCTCCTAATAAACAGTATTCCTCTAACATACATTATTAATTGATTCCAGGACAACCATTAAATTTAAGTCATATCTCGTAGAAAATTGGTAATTTGGCTCCAAAGCTCAAAAATGTCACCCAACATAAGCAAATGAAGACTAAAAAATTTACGCGGATATACTAAAGAGATCCATGCAATCCTTACAATAACAGTCAAGCTACTGAAGCTGAAATCACTTCATTTGAAGCACAAAGCTTCTTCGTTATAGACTTTATACCAATGTACCAGTAAAAAGAATAATCGGTCACTCACCTGTGCCACCAAAAATGCTGCGCATCCTGACACCATTACACCACTAATTCTCGCATGTTATCACTAATACATGGGTTTTGCAAGTAATAATCGTTAAGATAATTGGCGATCAGTGTCTAACACTTGTTCTTGAAAACCATACTCAGCACAAAATGTTTTCCACCCCCCACCCCCCCCCCCCCCCCCTCCCCCCGGAAAGCCACTGTATGTAAAATATTGTATCCTGGGCCGACTGTAAACGTGAGAGACTGCGTATCACAAGTCTAAGTAAGAAGGCAACCTCATTAGAACTCCATTACAACTTAACAACGGATATGCCTAATAAAAAACCCTTAATGAGTGAAGATTACTTTAAAGACGCTTTAAAAATACTTAAAATGGACATGCCTTGTCCTTACAAGTGAATCCTCAAAATAATTCCAGCTGTGGAACCAAGGACACAGTAGTACCAATTTTTTCATGTATCGCTAACAGGGGGCCAAAATGTGATGTTCCATGAAGCCATAGCTAAATTAAAAGAAGGTAAAGGTAGGACGTATGAAGCAGCATCAACATCTAAGTACAAAGAACAGGGAAGGGAACACAAAACAGCGCACACTAGTGCAATAAGAGTGTCTTAATAATAAAGACAAAATTTATATTACACAACCTTTGGAGTTGTGGCTAGCTGAGGCACAACACACTTCCCGAGAAGCTTTAGGGATGATTTGGAGTCAGAAGTTAGGTCCTTTTAGTCCGCTGCCAGTATCCCTGTTAACGCTTTATCTCCCAGCCAGAGATGAGCGTAGGATACTGTATGGATCGAAGTTGTTTTCACCAACACCTCTTGTATTTTTGACAAGACGGAATCACGCCTGACTACTGACAATAAATTAACAATAAAATTTTGTTATTTACATATAAAAGGAAGACAGCGATTCGTGCTATAATGCACTTCATGAGGAACCAATGAATGGCATTATAGCACAAACGCATCTCCTCTTTTTATATGATAAAGTAAACAAACTTTTATTCTTAATTTATGTCATAGTCAACACTGATTCGTCTTGTCAATAATACAAAAGTGTCTGTAAACACCTCGAGCCATACATCTATAAGTATTAACAGGTAGAAGTAGAGTACCACCATCCACCTTATCAAGGTTGAAAACACTGATCCACAGGGACCATCAAAATGAATTTTTGCATAGTGAATTAGTAGTTTACCATCAGCAACATCCACATTCATTGTGGTGCTCTGAAAGATGTGATTAAGTAGGTATGGATAATAAAGCAAATTATAGTGCAGAGACAAGGAGCAGCATGTCACTGTGAGATCAAGCTGATGACAGAACAGTATTTGCAATATTCTGGGGTTCACTATATACAAAAAATGTTGACATTCCTGATTAACTAACTCTCAATTAACACGTGTATTCATAATGTCTCTGAATCATTCACCTTAGTTACGGAGTTGTATGCTTTTTTTCTGCTTTTCATTCTGATTTTTTACAACCACAGTTCATTAGTTTCTTAATTACAATTTGAAATTATATAATATTGTTTTGTTTGTGAATACTAACACTACCTTTTTGTATGCAGTGTATATATTTATCTATTTTACACTGTTGTGCCTTATCAATAATAAATTATTCAACAACTCAATGTTTCATGTGTCTGACAATAAATAATTCATTTTGTCTTTTCTAATGCTAAAATATTATGTGACAAGTCATAATAATAATTTTACTGTCTCTGACGGCATTGATGACGGAGTTGTAGAAGCAGACAATTATTCTTTCTTTTTCCTGATATTTTTTGTAAACGGTTTACCTTTCTGTATAGACGCAATGTCTAAATCCACCCTGGGCTGAATCAGCTGAACTACATCATTTTCCTGTGGCCCTCAAAAGCTTAAACCCAGGAAACAGGATGGACAGGTCCGAAAGGAGGGGACTGCTTTCCACATGCCCAGAAACACCGAGGAACAACACCAGCGAACGCAATCTAGATTCAAAGCCCTGGCACACACCCCACTTCCCTCTGCTCTCACAACTCACGGTACTCTTCAATAACTGGAACATAATGCTAATTTGGTGAAAATGTTTTGACACCACTAATCTATATGTTATTTATCCATCAAATATCCCATTATTCCTAGAAGCCATGATTGTGTGGATCCAAGCCGAAAAACCACTAAAGCGTGAGTACTTAAATATTTCATTGCTATTTATTTCAAATAACAATACATAGTTAAGGGCCCGGTAGTGGGCCCTGGACCACCGCAGGCTGGGGGAACCCCCACCCGGAGCGGAATCTAAGTAGGTCCCGGTATTCACCAGACCCCTGCAACGGGATGGTTTGCTCGGGGAATCTACCCGGTCCTTCCACGGCGAAAAATTGCTTGCGGGGGCGCCAAGGGGAGGCGAGGTACAAACCCAGAAGGCTCGTATCGGGGGCAGGGAGGAAGGGCTGGCTGGCGGGAAGAAACGTGGTTTAGTAAAAAAGGCAAGCAGATTCGGTACATATAGGCAAACTAGCTTCTGGGAAAACTTTCTCCCATAGGCTATGACACAAAAAATCCCAAGGCTGTCAAGAAGAGGGGGCTTAAATGAGGGCCTGACCGGCAATGGTCAATTACCCCTGCACTGGCCCTTTAAATCTAAAAACTGCCAGCGCGCGCCCTAGGGGGGGGGGGGGGGCGCCCGCGCACCCCAGGGCAAGACGGACGGGCGGAGCGGGGCCCGGTTTTAAGGAACCCGCACGGGCAGGGGTAGCGGGGGCCCCGCCCAACGGGGGGCCACCCGGCGTCTGGGCACGGGTCCCCCAACCCGGGACGAGGGTTGCGGGCATCCTGACACATATTAGAGTGGGGGGGAATTAATTCTAACAAGGGAAAATTTGTTTAGAATTTCAGGAAAACTTGGGTTCGGACCGAATCGAATTTTTGGGGTACTTGGGGTGAACGAAGTGTCTTTTGATTGAAAAAAAGGGCTGCGAGCACATCGCACTGGGCAAAGCACTCGGGAGGAAAAAGGGGCAAACCCTGCATGACATTGCGAGATGAAGCCAATCAAGACCGGGGGATTCTGTGACGCACCGCACTATATAAAACCGAGCGCGCCGCTGGAGCCACACTCCTCTCACTGCTGATGGGGAAGGTGCTGCTGCGGGTGATAGCGCTTTCTGAAGAACTGATTTTTACACGCGTTTTTTTGGGGGTGTCCATTTGTCTCAGAGACTGTTCTCTGAATGTTTTTTTTTTTTCTAAAATTTTTTGGGGGTATTGGTCTAAAATCCATGTGCGTCCACTGCAGCTGCTATACATTAAATATCCAAGTGGGATCTAACCAGTTCCTGTTGAATTCTTTAAAAAAGAAACAGTTTTTTTTTACAAAAAATACCACTTCATTTTTGGCTGCTAAATTTCTTTTGCCAATTTACACCCAGGGTTAATTAAGCGTTGTTTTGCTGGTGTGCTGAAAAAAAATAAACCGTCTTTTCAACGCCAAATATATATTTTTTTTTGGTAGCCTAATTCACAAGAAAGGCTAATTACAACTGAACCCTTTGTTTTGGCGTAGAAAACCCCAAATTTGTAACACGCTACATTTTGCGGCTCAATTCTTTTTGGCCCCAAATTACACCAGGGGTTAATAACGTTGTTTTGCGGGTTGCTACAAAAATAAACCTCTTTTAAACGCCAAATAAAATAATTTTTTTGGTAGCCAATTCCAAGCAAAGGGCAAATTTACAACGTATCTCTTGTTGTGTGGGAAAAACACGAAATTTGTAACACCTACAAAGCTACTATTTGTGCGGCTCAATTTTTTGGCGCAATTTACTCCGGGGGTTAATTAAGCTTGTTTTCTGGGTGTTGACAAAAATAAACCTCTTTTTCCAACCCCAAATATATTATTTTTTTTGGTAGCCTAATTAAACAAGCAAAGGCAATTACAACTGTACTTTTGTTTTTGGGGGCGTAAAAAAACCAATTGAAACCTACAGTTTGTGCGGCTCAATTCTTTGGCGCAATTTACTCCAGGGGTTAATTAAGCGTTTTTTTGCTGCAGTGCACAAAAAAAAACCCGTCTTTTTCAACCCAAAAATATAATTTTTTTTTTGGTACCAATTTCACAACAAAGGCAATTACAACTGTATCTCTTTTGTGGGCTAGAAACAGAAATTTGTAACACGCTACAAACTACTATTTTGTGGGGCCCAAATTTTATTGCCTTTTACATCCGGGGGTTTAAAAGCGTTGTTTTGCTGTGTGCTGACAAAATAAACCGTCTTTTTAAAACGCCAAAATTAAAATTTTTTTTTGGGTACCAAATTTCACAAGAAAGGGGCTAATTACAACTGTACTTTTGTTGTGTGGCGTAGAAAACCCACGCAATTGTAACACCTCTAGTTTGTGCGGCTAAATTTATTGCGAAATTTACTCCGGGGGTTAAATTTAAAGCTTTGTTTTGCGCTGTCGACAAAAAAAAACCCGTCTTTTCAACACCGAAAATAACATTTTTTTTGTAGCATAATTCACAACGAATTAAA
Source organism: Phyllomedusa bahiana (assembly GCA_025379985.1). Lineage (NCBI taxonomy): Eukaryota > Metazoa > Chordata > Amphibia > Anura > Hylidae > Phyllomedusa > Phyllomedusa bahiana. The sequence continues at coordinate 19,879 of JAODAL010036324.1, forward strand.
TTAACCTTTTGGCTTTTACTTTTAAAAACACACAGTCTTGTAAACGACACATACAAAAAAATTTTTTTCCTGGCCTTTTTGGGGACGCATTTATACCCAAAGGGGAAAACCCAAGTTTGTTACGGGGTTCATTTTAGTCAAAAACAGGGTTAATTTACATATACAGATACTTCATAAAAACATGTCTTACTTTTAGAAAAAACATATGTCAGACAAGAGTGCGGCTCGCAACGCGAGGGGCAGTGGCACAAATTTTTCTGAAACGGCCCCGGGGCGCAGCACACAAGGGACGTCCAGCAGGGTCACTCGGGGGGGCCACAACTGCCGCTGTCTCAGCGGCCTGTGTTTTTCACAACCCCAAAGGGGTTTTTTGATTGGTTGACTAGGTCATCCTCTTCCTCCCAAAATACATCTGGAAAACCCCCCGCCAAGAGTCGGGGGGGAACCCAGACACAACACTTAGTTGGCGGGCCCGGGGAGGGGGTCGCGGCCCTCACCTGTCTCAGCCCGCCTCTGTCCCACCAGTTCCCTCACCAGGACTACAGTGGTCGGGCTCAGCGCCATTTAAAAGCGAGGATGAACAATTTAGGGGGGCAGTCGCAGCTACCAGCGAAAAATGGGCCAATATCCCCAGCTTCTTGCAGTAGGCGGCAAAGTAAGATGTGGGAGTGGCAGGGGAGGTCATGGGTGAAGGTCAGCCTGGGTTTACCAAAGACCGTGATGAGACATTTGACGTTTAAACACAAAAATGATGATGTACCGCCCCGCATTTGGGGAGCCGGGTGAAGCAAGGGTTTTCATCACGTCAAAAGAGGGCGTCACTTCCGTCAGCAGCGCGCACCAGCAAGGGTTGGGCCGTGAGTCAGCGGGGTAGCAGCAGTGTGAGGTCGGACCCAAAGCGGCCAGGGGGTAGAAAACCCGCTTCCAGTCCAAGACAGAGCGGCACGGGGGTCAGCGGGGCAGGGCGGCAGTATCCTCAGTGCGGAGCTTGGCGGTAAAATCCTACCGGCGGTGTGGAGTTTTTTTCTAAGACACCGGGGGACCGAAAATGGGTATAGTAGAATCTGGGGGCAGAAATTTAAGCTTTGGGCCCGGGATAACGTTGGACAACGGCCCTACTCAACACATGCAGCGTCACCATCCGGTGGCCGGGGAAAACGGGCTCAGATTGGGGGTCCACCTCCGCTGCAGCAGCAGCACGGCCAGGGGCACGCACCATTTCAGCCAGTAAAGGGGCTCCACCACCCTGCAGAAGGCCTGTTTCTTTTTTGACACCCTCCCCGGTCCAGATGCCCTGCCCTCGCACCCTGGCGCCAGCAGTCGTTCAAGAGGCGATTGAAAAGACAACAATTCGTCCAACCTCCAAAAGGGCAGAAAGCGACCGACCCTGTCCAAGTTTTTTTGGGTCTGCTCCCCCCCTTTCCCAAATGGTGGACTCTGCACCATTCAGAGAACAAGGGGCTTGTGCCACCCAGATGAATTCCAACCGTAATTTCTTTTTCCAAAAAGGGCGAAAACCCACACTTATAAATATTAAACAAAAGTGGTCAGTCCTTGAGCTTATCGGTTTTTTCCCAAAGGGTACACGGCAGCGCGGACGTCTGGACTGAAACACGTTCGGGCCCCAGTACATGTTTTTTAAAAAGGGCCCACGGGGTGAATGTGTTTCCCTCCCCAGCACACCAACAATTTGGACGGGGGGCCCGCTTTCTCCCCCACTTTGTCAAACTGCTGTCCTGCCCAATGTCCCCTTCTTCCCTCCACCACCCCCCCCCCTTTCACCTCCACAAGTCGCTCCAAAACCCACATGTGGGGGGCACAGCGTGTCACGCAGTTCTACACCTACTTCCTCGCGAACAACCCAACAGGGGGGGAACTGTCCCTCATGCAGCAAAGAAATCATGTGGGTTTTTCTCCGCGCCAACGCAAATCGAACCATGGTGACGGACAATGGAGGAACAGGGGGCCGCCTGCACCGAGGAGGGGTGGTCCAGCCCCTGCATGGCGCACGTGTTCAATCTGGTTGTAAAAAGGTTCCTGAATCTTTTACCCGATTTCAAACATTCTGAAAAAGGCCAGGAAACTGTGCAGCATTTATCCATTCGACAAAGCCAAAAACACCCTCCCGAGTTGCACGGGGAGAAAACCCCCCCCAACACCCTCGATATCGATTTTCCCCCCGCTGGAATTTCCCGCCTTTCACATGTTGGACCGACTGTATAACAAGAAAAGGCATTAAAAGATTTTTTGATGACCACAACAAAGTACTCCCCCCTTTTAATTGATGTACCCGTGGCAGCTCATGCTGACACCTGCCGTTTTTGGCCATTCGAGGAGGCCACTTTTTTGTCATCGCCAGGACTACGGGGTGAATAACGTCATTCCCCTCTTCATTCCTGAACAATGCTGAAAAAAAGTCGGGGAGGGGGCTGGAGATGTGGCACACACCGGCCACATGATCCGGGGGGGACTGAAAATGGAGGAGGAGGGGGGAGGGGGAGGGCATTGGAGCAAAGCATTTCTGGGGAAATGATGGTTTTTTTACCGGGACAAAGAGGAGGGGCAGGGGCAGTGGGGGAGGGGGATGAGAGAAAGACGAGGCAATGACTCCCAACACCGTGGCGTATCATTAAAGGAGGCAGGGACCCCCCAGTCACTTGTGCAATTCCCGCACAGCTATTTGCCGGCTATGACAGCCGAATACAGCACCGCAGAGGGATGACTTTTCTGCTCTCCACCCTATTGGGCCCTCGCTAAACCCCGGGTCCAAAAGGGAGCCTTTTTTTCCCCCTATTTAAGGGGGAAGACAAACTCAAATAAATATAGGGGAAAACCCCTAATCAGTTGGCCCTGCCCATTTGGGGGGCATCGTCCCCCCTCTGACAGGTCTGACCGGGGGGGGCCTACGCTCAGTACTACTGCCGCGGGTGCTGGGGGAAGGGGGGGGGGTAGGACTACCAGCCCATCAGCATAACCTAAGTCTGGCCTAACAGCTTTTCCCTTCACCCCCTAGTGAGGAGGGATCACCAGCACGACAAACACAGCAGGGCATGGGCATTCCCCCCAACCAACAGGTTGTGGCCTACTTGGGCAGCACCGCCACCCCCCAGTTAAAGACCCTGGACTACTGGGCGCCAAACTGGATGTGGGCCGCAAATTTCCGATTTGCGTGGAGAAGCGTCCTGCCCGCCAGAGTGGGCATCAAAACGGGTTCAGTGCGGCGGGGGGCCTCGTTCCCCAAGGGGAACCCCTGTCCACGGGAAAAGTTTAACACTGACCTTTGTCAAGAAATCAGGGGGGATCGGCCGGATTTCCCCCCAAAAACCAAAGCCTTAGGCTCAGTCTGGTTCAAACACCTCCCAGCCACTATTTTTTGATGCCCCCCACCCCCTGATCCACAACTGCGAATTTTTTCCATCCCCCTACCCCCGCTTACCCCGGGGCTGAAATTCCACCCCCTCAACACTCTGTCATTGTCCCCTCATGTCTCATCTGCGCTCGTTTCTGTTGCCGTGACATCCACACTGTTCATTGTCCCCCTTCGCGGCCCGGTACGTTTTGCCACCTCCAGAATGTCATTGTGCCCCCTCTGACCCATCGTTGCCCTGTCATCACCTCCACTCTCTTCTTTTTGCCACTGCCCCACTCACTGTGCCGCCGTACCCCGCTCTCATCATTTTGCCGCTCTTGGCCAAAACTATTTTGCCCCCTCAAATGTCATTGTGCCACTCTCTGTCCTCATGTTGCTGCTGTGACTCCTTTCGTGCCCTCCACACTGTGTCATTGTGCCACTGTCTTACCTCATGCTGCTGCCCCCCGGACCTTCACACTGTTTGATTGGCCCCTCGTGGCCCAAAAGTCCTCCGCCCCCATAATGCATTGTGCCACTGTCTGACCTCATACTGCCGCCGTACCTCCCCACTGGTGATTGTGCCACTCTGGCCTAATACGTCTTGCCGCCTCCAAATGTATTGTCCATTCTACCTCATACGCTGCCGCCCTCCTCCACACGTGGGGTTTTGCCCCTCTTTTGGCCCAATACTGTCCTTCCGCCTCCATAATGCATTTTGCCACTGTCTGCCTCATACTGCTGCTCCGTACCCCACCGGTATCATTGGCCACTCGTGGGCCCAATACTGTTTTGCCCCTCCCAAAATTTTGTGCCACTGCCCGACCTCATACTGCTGCCGCCGTGACCACCACACTGTGTGATTTGCACTCGGGGCCCAAATGCCCGGCCCCCCCTCCCTAATGCATTTTTGCCACTGTCCCGACCTCATACGCTGCTGCCGTGACCTCCACACGGTAACATTTTGCCCTCTTGGGCCCTTTCGTTTTTGCCGCCTCCCCTAATGTCATTGTGCCACGCCCCGACCTCATCTGCGCCGCCCCTGACCACCAACGTGTGATTGTGCCACTCTTCCTAATACTGCTTGCCGCCTCCATAAGTCATTGTGCCACTGTCGACCTCATACTCTCCGCCGGACCTCCACACGTGTGATTTTGCCACTCTGTGGCCCAATACTGTTTTTTGCCGCCTCCAGAAGTCATTGTCCCCTGCCAGACCTCGCGGGGGGGGGGGGGGGGGGGGGGGGGGGGGGGGGGGGGGGGGGGGGGGGGGGGGGGGGTGCTGCCATGACCCCACACGTGTATTGTGCCCCTCTGTCCTAAAACTTTTTTGGGGCCGCCTCCCAAATTTTATTGTCCACTGCGACCTCATGCGCGTCGCCGCCTCACCTCCACACCATCACTAATGTTTCCACCTAGCCTCACTTGTTTTTTTCCAGCTTTGCTAGCAGACTTTTATCAGGGTACACCCGCTTGAGTTTTTTTTTCAGTTTTTTCCCCCTTAAGGCCCAGGAATTTATAGAAGGTTCTAAACGGGGGAGTCATTGGGGGTGTCATACTAAAAAACAACATTGTATGAAGACCAAACCAAACTCCCTCTGCATATTTAAGCATGGGACAACGTTCTAAAAGCACCCGCAGGCTCTGGGCACCCTGGAAATAGCTGTTTTTTTAACGTATTCGTGCCGAAGTAATTCGGTCCGAAACGAATTTTGTCAGAAAATTCGGCGAAGTGACCGAACCGAATTTTTGAGAAATTCGGCCATCTCTACACATAGTCCATGATAACTTTCATATAGAAAATTCACAAAAATCTGGTAGTGCATGTATCCAGTTCACTTGATCACATTACGATATATTTCTTCTGCCTATTTTTGGACTGTGACATAAGTGAGGTTAACAAAGAGGATACCTCATAACAGACTTGCTGGAATACATTGTGAAATTAGTATACGGCTAATTACAAAATTTTTGAGGATCCAAGCCTAAAACCAGCACAAATATTACAGTATACAATACAAAAATAACATTTATTTCCTTTAGTTCCATATCCTATGTTTATTTTGTACGTCAAAGGCTTTCTATACTGGCTTCATTGATGTTGTCACTGAACCACGAACATCTTGTTGTACCTGATCCTTGTACACTTCATCTCTCCTGGATAAACATTGAATTATTTATAATAGATCATGTTTCACACTCCAAAAACACAGATTCAATCAAGCAAGTGTCTGCTAAGTGTGAGGGATGAGAGGGAGTGGGTTTTCTGGATATGACCATGTAAGTGCCCTCTACAAGACTTCTACTACATCATCAGTTATGCATTGGACCAAGATGTCAGACAATTTGTGCATTTCAGTTGGCACTTGACTATCCCATCAGTTTACATTTACAATAGATTCAGTTTGAGCGCCAGTTATAGGTCCCAAACAAAAATAATCAATTTAAACCCTATTTCATTTGGTTTTTCCCGCTTGAGCTACCAACAGAAATACTTCCCCCACAGAAATTACCCTTTTTAAAATTTTTATGGGTTTTTATTTTTAATAATTTTTTTCCCGCAGCCCCAAAATCCCCCGACCTTCCTTTTTTGGAAATTTTTAAAAGGGGCCAAAAAGCATGAATAACCCATCAAACTGCATTTGGCACAAAAAAAATTTTAAATTTTAGTTTTTTCAGATCAGAAGTAAAAACCCCGGGAAGTCATTTTCTGTAAAACCCTTTTAACCCAACTTAAGCATAATAGCAAAAATAAAGAAATTTTAAAAACAAGGGAAGAGTTAAAGGGGGAAAGGGTTTTCCTAGAGCGAACAGAAATAGGAGGATCCAACAACTTTGAAACGGGGTTTTAAGGGCCCGGAAAAATTTGGGGCTATTGTGGGAAATTTGGGAAATCCTGGGCATCCCCCTTTTAAACCAATACTTCTGAAAAGTGACAATTGCATTGTCTTGCTGTTTTTAAACAAACAGGAAAAAATTTTTTTACGTGATATCATGGGACAAATGTTATCTCCAACTTTGTTTACAATCAAGGGAGATAACATGAAAAGGCCCTGATATTTAAAGGGTCAAGCCCGTTAAATTTTGCTACATCTTTATAAAAGGGCCCCAAAAATACCACAAAACATTTTTCCAACCCCAAAAAACTTTTCACCAAACCCGCTTGTGTTTTTTCCAGAAATTTGTTGCTTTGGTTTTTGTCCCTCAATTTTTTTTTCCCAAACCAACCCTCCCCTGTTCAATAAGCCCCTTCCTGTAATTTTTTGGGGGGGCCCAACCCAAAAAAATTCAGAATAAGCAGGGGTTTAATTTGTGTGCGAAATCAAAACGGGGTGTTTTAGGTTTCCCCATTGGCGGAATAAACCCCATGAAAACCTCGTTTTTTCTAAAAGAGCCCTTTCCTGTTTCCCGCCTCAAATGTTCTCTCCGTCCCCATAGGGAAAAACCCCGGGGGCTCTGCCTGTGGCCAAACACTCAGCGAAAATTTGTCTAATTTTTTTGCAAAAAGAAACCTCCTAAATATTACTGTTTTCCCCCTTCCCCAAATTTTTTTAGATTTTTATTTAAAAGATTTTAAAGTTTGTTAGCTTTGGGGAATTTTAAAAAAACCCCCATCTACCGGTTTTAAAAAATTTACGGGGGGGGGGAGCAGGGGGTGGGGAAAAAGGGGGGACCCCGGGGGGCGAAAAACAGACAAGCTCTACTATAAAGAACACTGGATAAAGTTCACCCCCAAGACTTTTTGTAGACATTGGGGGTGGGAATATTTTATTATTAACCCGTTTTTCTATTGGGAAAAATTTCCTATAAATTGGGGAGCCTGAAATTATAATTGGATACCCCATAATTTCTGTAACTGCAACTCCCTTTTTAGGTGGGAAAACTTTCCCCTTTTATTATCAGAAAACATTTTAGATATGTGTTTTATTTAAATTTTTTCCCATTACACCTATACTTTTGAAATAAACCCCCTTGCAGTTAAATTACAATCCAGGGAAACTTTTAGCACCAAAAAGGGTTGTTTTTTGCCAAAAATAAACCCTTATCATACAAAAAAATAACATTTCGTGTTTTTTTTAATTTGGGGCACCCAAACAAATTTTTCATTACCCCAGCAATTTCCCCTAAATCTTAAAACACAATTCTAATTCACCACAGGGGAATTTTAAAGGTGCAAAAAATAACCCTTTATTATACGAAAACATAACAGTTACGTGTTTTTTTGACTTTTGCACACACCCAGCATTGTTCGTTGACGCAGCCATCCACGAAAAACTAAAACAGCAATTCTATATTCACCACAGTAATTGAAAGGTGCAAAAAATACCGTGTATCATAGAACGAAAACATAACATTACGTTGTTTATGGACTTTTGCACACCCAGCATTATCCATAGACGCATTCATCCACGTAAATCCCTTAAAACAGCAATTCTTATATTCACCACAGGTGAATTGAAAGTGCAAAAATACGTTATTAAACCAAAAACATAACAGTTTACAATGTTTTTTGACTTTGCAACCCGCATTGTCATTGACGCAAAAAAGCATCCACGTAAAATCTTAAAACAGCAATTCTATATTCACCACAGTGAATTGAAAGGTGGCAAAAAATACCGTTTATTATAACCAAAACATAACAATACGTGTTTTTTGGACTTTTGCCCAGTCCAATTTGTTGATCAACACCTTGCAGTTAAATTTGTGACTCCAGCAATTTTTGTTTTGATTATAGGGATTTGAGAATACTGTGATTTGTCCGTCTTTTAATAAGAGACTTATCCAAAACAATTCCAAACCTTCTCAAATTTATTATATTTTCTGAACATGGAGCGAAATGCAGGTGGTTAAGCAAGCAAAGAAGGGGGGTAGCACATGGAGGGAAGAGGTACGAGAGAAGGTGCTCCCCTTCAAGTGCTGTGACAACACGCATCGGCCAGTCGGATCGTCAGTTGCAGGACGTCAGGCCTGTCATCGCTCGGGTCAGGGCCTGTGAATCTAAGTAACGAACATCGTCGCCAATCTGTCCTTCGAGTGTTAATGCAACCTGCATCTAGCAGTCTTACCTCCTCGTCCTCGCAGTCACGGTCACAAAATGTCGGTCATCGAGCATCATCACCTTCCGACCAACATGACAGCCCAAATGTCAACTATCGTTACCCCACCACTTGTGTGATAATTCCATGTCTGCGGACCTCTTTGATTGACAAGAATCTGCTGTGTTTGGGGTCAGAAAGGCATGTTAGAAATCAAGAGGATGATTTATAGTCATGCTCTGGGACGCCATAACTGATGCCATCCGAGGAGGTGAAGAAGCCGATCAATCGCAAAAATCAATCCCGTGCGTTGGCAACGGCCTTGCAGTTGCCCACTTCTTTAGCCCGCAGCTTCATGGATGCAGAAAGTCAGGACGACCAAGTCAACGCTGTGTTGATGATGATAATGATGACGACATTGCGGAGCCATCCTGGTATATTTCCGCAGAAATTGCTTGACGAGCGCTTCATCAGTGACGAGGAGGAACAATGAACGATGGGTAAGTGTACAATACTGGTCCCGCCACGAAAAGTGGAGAGGGGCGGTCTGCCGAATTCCGTGATTATGATTCCGCCAGCCACGGTCAACGCAAACCCGCCTCCTCGCTATGCCCGTCAAAAAGGGTTCCAGGACCTCTCAAGCCCTTGCCTTCTTTTGACCAAGCCTCTGATTCACCCATCGATGTCAAATGGCCGCCTTTGCCGTAAACGCATAAGTAGAAGGCAATAACTTTAAGTGGTTAACCACCCCAACATTCTAGTCACATGCAGCATTGCATGAGTTGAAAATGGAGGGAACACTTGGCCCCAAAAAAGGCCAGACCGACGCCGGACCTCCACATTGTCACACCCTCTGTCCTCCGCCACCTCCCCGTCACTCCCGCCACCATCCGCACCATGGCGTTCCTCTAGCTGCCCTGTCTTCTCATAGTCATGAACAGGGATCAGCCTGCCGGCTTCAGCCACCACCGTCGCCCGAGTACCACCAGCACCACCAGAGACCCATCCAGCCCCTTCCTCCTTCCGCCAGTTTGACGTACCTGCATGCCGAACAGTGGCCAGTCAAGCAGCCACCTTCTGTCTTCCAGATTTGGTAGCAGAAGAAACACTTATAACCCAAACCACCATCCCAAAGCCAAAAGCCTGAATGTCGGCATTGGCCAGGCGTTTGGCCTTGGAAAATGTTGCCCCTTTTCCGTCTCGTGGACCAGATGGGTCACGCCACGTCATGGCCCTCGCCTTCCCCCCAATACCAGATGCCGAGCAGCATTTCTTTGCCAGAAAACCGTCCCTGCCCTGGCCACCACGTGTCATCTAAAATTTCAAGCGCGTTGACTGCATCTGTGTCCGGAAAGAGAGTCCATCTCACCACCGGACACATGGACTAGTAAGCTACTTCCAGGGCCGCTATAATCTCTGTGACAGCTCACTGGGTAGCTGGGTGGATGTCTCTGGGGGTGACGTTGGCTCTCAGGCTCGGCCACGCTCTTCAAAACCGCAGGATGGTGCAGGCTCTTTCCCCCAAGAGGTCCTCTGGTGGCATCACGTGCGCTCAGACGACACCAGGCCTGTTGAAATTAATCTGCCTTGGAGGACCGTCCACAACACAGGTCAGAGAGCTGTGACGGCTCCAAAGCAACGAGACTGAGCGCTGGCTGGGTGACAAGAAACCTTGTGCCAGCAAGGTGGGGTGAGCGATAACGGGCGAATCACTGGCTGCCCTTTAAGATACGGTAGGCTGGAGCACATCCCTTGCCTGGCACATGGTCATGACCTTGTCCAGTCCCAGAAATTTCTAAATGAGCTACCCGTGTCTGGACTGCCTGCTGAGAAGCTCGAGGTTCTGAGTTCGAACTTCCGCCGTTCGTCACCCTGCTTCGTCCGCCTGGCTGGGTTGCAGCGTCAGCTTGGCCTCCCCGTCAACCGTCTCATTGTTGACTAACACGCTGGATTCCACCCTTCACATGCTCCAGCGATTGTGGCAGCAAGCGCTATGCCATTACGCAGTACGAAGTAAGGACCTGACAAGCAGCGTGCGACCTCGGGGTGTTGAACCACCGAGAGTGAGGCAGGTGAAAGAGCACTCACCAAATCCTTGCCAGTTTTGAAGAAGCCAACCAAAAGATGGTCAGTGCCGGACAATGGCCCTTGTCAGCATGAGCATTGTGTGATCATAGTTCTGGAACGATTCGTTGGACACTCTGAAAACAACCGGTCCCGGCAGCGACGAGAAGAGAATGGACACAGATGCGGACATGGAGCCTTTCTCTCCGTCAATCCACAAGCCCACATTTCACAATTTCATCGTTCTTCATTAGGCAGTGTCGGGGTCCAGAGCTATGCCAAAAGTGGCGCATCAGCTCTCAGGGTGCATCTTTCCCCCCCCCCCATCAGTGCAAGTCAGGACTGTGTTGAAGCTGAGCCTGAGTCAGAGGAGGAGGGAGGAGGAGGAGGAGGTATTACTAGACACAGCTGTAACCGACGTCCCAGCCTTGGAAAGAGGTTGGCGCGAATCTGAGGCGGAGGAGGAAGATGATGAAGATCAGTTTGCTAGTGCCCCTCGACCCCATGAGGCTATGGGAAATCAAGGCTTCCATCTCTCACATGAGTGCTTGGATGCTCCATTTCCTCCACATGATCCTCGCTTTAAGGCCATCAAAATAACAACAGTTACTGGGTGGCCACCCTCCTGATCCCCGTACAAAACCAAAACTCAGGGCACATTCCTTCCCACCCAACACCAAATAAGAGTAAAATGCAGGAAATGGAGACCTGCTGAATGATCAACTGGAGACATTCTGTTTGCGTCTGCTTGCAACGTTCCCCCAAATGTCCACGGTGGAACGAACATCAGCGACGTGACAGCAGTAGAGTAGCCAAGTAGCTAGCGCAGCAGCAGGCAAGGTGGGCGGAAGCCTAATGGGGTGACCTCTGGCAATCTTTGTTTACCCCCCCCCCCCCCCCACCTCTCCAACGCATGCAATGCAGGGCACACATCCAACAACACAGAGATCAGCTTTAGATCATGGTGCACAGACTATCTGCGTCTCAACACCGATGTTTTGGCATGTGTTTCGGACCCAATAGACTTTCTGTGTATCCAAAATGGACAGAATGGCCCAGCTGGCTCGTCACGCCATAGAGGTGTTGTCCCTGCCAGCAGCAGCGTCATATCTGAGCGGACCTTCAAGCACAGATTGAGGAGTTCATACAGGACAAACGCATCCGGTTTTCCACAGATAATGTGGATCGTTTGACTTCATCAAGATGATCAGGCATGGATCTCTAATGATGTTTGTGGGCCCCAATTGCCGAGGGTCACCGATTAGTTGCCGGTCTACTTCACTTCTTTTTCACTCAGAAAATGGTCCTCTTTAGTGTTGAGCGATTGCGTGGCTTAGGAGATCGAGAGATAGTCCGATAGTCGGCGCTATCGATAAGGTTTTTCGATAGTGAGCATTGAGGAAATTATTGAAGCAATTCCTATAAAGTCTATTGGAGAACAGCAACACCTTCATATTATTACACCCAAACAAGTCAGGAGAAGCTGAAAATAACATACACAACAGTCAAAAGGAAAAGTGCAACATCTTAGTCAACACACATACTTTATAAAAGACACAGAAAAAAAGTCACATACCAATCACTATCCCTGTCTTGTACCACAGGCCTGACGCCTTAAACCTGCATCACCCACAAATTAAAAAGTGCCAGAAGGCATATGATTTGAACCATCATGTACTTGAACTTGACATTGAATATCCCTGTCCGGGAACGCAGCATGGAGCCCCAAACCTGCATGACCCCCAATTTAAAAAGGCCGCAAAAAGAGTCTTACAACCATCATTTTTAGTTTTTCACTGGAACATTGACCATGACATGTCCTGGACCGCAGTATGAACCTTTAAACCTTTCGTATCCCCAGATTAAAAAGTGCCGGGAAAAAGGAGTCTGTTATGTCTGTATCTGATATGTTTCGTTATAATACACGGTATTTTTTTTGCACCTTTCCAATTCACCTGTGGTGTAATATTAGAATTGCGTTTTAAGATTTACGTGGATGCTGCTCAATGAACAATGCTGGGGTGTATGCAAAAGTCAAAAAACACGTATCTGTTTATGTTTTCGTATGATACACGGTATTTTTTTGCACATTCAAAATCACACTGAGTGGAATAATAGAATTGCTGTTTACAGATTTACGTGGATGCTGCGTCAATGAAGCAATGCTGGGTGCTCAAAAGTCAAAAAATAACAACTTAACTGTTATGTTTTCGTATGATAGACGGTATTTTTGGCAACAAACAACCTGTGCTGATACAAGAATGCTGGATTGTAATTTTACTGAAGGGGAATATAAAACAGTCACAGGTGTAAGGGGAAAAATTTAAAAAATAAACACATATCTGAAATGTTTACTGAAAATTTAAAGTGGATTTTTTGCCCTAAAAAGAGACCTGCAGTTTTTGAAATGTTGTGTACCCAAATTTTATAGTTCGGTGCCCAATATCCGGGAAATTTATTTAAATTAGAAAAACTTTTAAAAAATAAAGATATTCCACTAAAAATGTCTACACTAAGTTTTTGGTGAACTTTATCGTTTTTCTTTTAGATGAGCTTGTCTTTTGTTCACCGGGGGCCCCCCCCCCCTTTTCCCCCCCCCCCCCGCCGTGAATTTACGGGGTTTAGATGCTGTTTTAAAAATTCTCTAGCTAAACATAAAATCTTCAAATCTCAAATTTTAAATAAATTGGAAGGATAAACAGCAAATTAGTAAAAGGGTTTCTTTTTGCAAAAAAAGGGACAAATTTTTCGCTGAGTTTTTGGGCCAAAGGCAGAGCGCAGGGTTCAAAAGCTATGAGACGCTGGGGGAGACACGGAGGCTGAAACGGGAAAAGCTGTTTATGTAAAACGGGGGGTATGGGGATTTTTCCACCCAACCCGAAACCCAAACACTTTCCCATTTCTTGATTTCGCAACACTTTCCCCAAACTGTTATTCTGTAATCTGTTTTGTGGCCGAAAAAATTTTGGGAAAGCGCTAAAAAAGGGCGATCTTAATGGGTTTGATCCCTCAGTTTTTAACTTAAATTTAAATCGCAGGGTTCTAAAATTTTTCGATCCCCAAAATTTTGTCGTTTAAAAATCGCTCAACACTAGCCCTCTTGAAAATTTTTTTTTAAAATTGTCATTTCTTACTGAAATTTTTTATTCTTTTTTTCCTTTTTTAAATTCTTTTTTGGGCTGTGGGAGACTTTTAAAAGACGCAAGGTTTCATGACAACCGTATTCCATTTACTCACTTTATCTTAAGATTTTTTTGGGCATTGTAAAGGGGGTTTTGAGGTCATGTTGTGGAGATACAGCTATAATTATGGTCCTTTGGAACAGAAATGGGGTTTCCTAGGGGCCCTTTTTCCCCTAAAAATTTTTTAATTTGGGGGCTGGAATTCTTATTTTAAATTTTTTTGGGGGGTCATGTAGGGTGGAAAACAGCATTAATCATGGCCCTTTGGAACAGAAATGTGGCCTTTAAGGGGCCCATTTCCCCCTAAAAATTTTTAAAACGTGGCTGAGGGGTCATTTTTTTAATTTAAAATTGCAGCAATACAAACAGGCCCTTTTAAAAAAAAATGTTTTTTTCTAACAGACATTTTTTTCTTAAAAAATTGCCCAAAGGGGCCCCAAGGGGTCATGCTTTAAATTTTTTTTGGGGGGCTTTTGTTTTTGAAAATGCAGCAAAACTACAGGGCCCTTTATTTTTAAAAAATGTTGTTTCAAATAGACATTTGTTTTTCAAAAATTGGGTAAAAAAGTGGCTCGGGGTCATTTTTTAAAATTTTTTGGGGGGTTTTTGCTGTGACATGCCGCTTTTACTAAAGGTATTTTCTAAAAAATGTTTTTTTCTAACAGACATTTGTTCTTCACAATTGTAAAAAGTGGCTCAAGGGTCATGCTTTAAATTTTTTGGGGGACATTTTTTTCAAATGCAGTTTATACTACAGGTCCTATTAAAAAAAAAAATTTTTGTTTTAACAGACATTTTTTCTTCCCAATTGTCCAAAGGGGCCCTAAAGGGGTTTCATGTTTTGGAATTTTTGGGGGCATTTTGCGGGAAACATCCCGGGTATATACAGGTCCTATTCTAAAAAATGTTGTTTCTAAAAAGACATTTGTTTTTCCCCAAAAGGGGGTCAAAAGTGGTTTCAAGGGTGAGGGTTTTGCTGTCAAAAAAACGGGAAATTGGGTTTGGGAAAATTTTAAATTGGCCCACAATTGAAAAATTTGCTTGTTTTTGCAAGACCTTTAACATAGCTATCAAACCCCGTATTGAGGGCAACCCCCTTTAATACAATGGGAAAAAAAAAAGGGAAAAAAAACATGGTGGGATTCCATTCCCATTTTAAAAAAAGTGTTTTTAGAATTAAAATACTAAAAAAATTGCCCTTTTACAAAAAAGTGGTTTAAAAAAATTTCCCCCGGGAAATTTTACAAGGGAGGTACAGGAAAAACCCTTTCCAGATTTAGGTTTTTAGAGGGGCCCTGGAGTATGGAGCCGGAAAAGGGGAAACAAAGTTCAGAGACCAAATTTTCCCCCAGCCCGTTGGAAAATTGGAAAAGGGAAAGCCAAACAAAAGGGGACCTGGGTGTAACAGGAGCGTTTTAAACCCCCGTTTTTCCCAAATGGGAAACTCAATTTATCCGCCCCCATTCGGAGGGGCAAGCGTTTCCCAGGTCTTGTGTTTTTTGAGGAAGGTGGGAGTTTCACAAAAACCCCCTTCCCACACTCTGCTTCGCACGGACAGTTTTTGTTTTCTGCGTCATCGAGCATTTTTCCCGCGTGTTATTTGATGAAAGGACGCCGGCCTTGGGGTCTCACCCCCACCCATGTAACTCCGGCCTGGGGATGCTGTGGCACAGGGGCAGTTCTAGGGCAATGTCCCGTTTTAAAATAAAATGGTGGTTTTAAAGACTTTCTTTTTCCGGCATTTGTAATTTGGGGGGGCGAAGGTTTAATTTGGGCATACTGTGGGGGGGCCCGGGAAGGGGCATATATGTCCAGTTTTAACCAAAAAGGTGGTTTTAAAGACTCCTTTTTTTTTGGGACTTTTTAAAAAGTGGGTCAGACAGGTTTTTAAAGATCATTCTGGGGGTACAGGACAGATATAGTAGTGTTTTCCCGGGAACTTAAAATGGTGGTTGAAAGGGCTCCTTTTTGTGGCACTTTTTTAAAAACTGGGGGCCCTGGGAGGTTTGGGGCTCCTGCTGGGGTTCCAGGCAGGGGTTTTTCAATGTTCCGTTCAAATAAAAATGTGGTTCAAATTTATACTGGCCCTTTTGGCACTTTTTTTTTTAATTGTGGTGATGCAGGTTTAAGGGGGCAGGTGTGGTACAAGACAGGGATAGTGAATGGGGCTGTGCCTTTTTTTTTGTGAACTTTTAAAACCCAAGTGTGTTTTCCTAAAAAATGTAGCACGTTTCCATTTGGGCTGTTGTGGTTTTTAATTTTTAGCTTCTCCAGCCTTTTTTTGGGTTTTTAAAATTTTTAAGGTGTTGTTTTCTCTCCCATAGATTTAATGGTAATGTCATAATCGTTCTCACCCATCGAAAAACCTTATATTTGGGGCCGGGGCAAACGGGGCGATTTTCGATAGCCAACGCAACCGGTCCAAAAACTATTATGGGCCCTTTTTGAGTATTTACCTTCAGGTTTTTTTATGTTGTCAAATTGAAAGCACAATTCAGAGTTTGCTCAGAAATATCCAAAAAATCTACCCAAACTCTTGCCCTAAATTGGGGTTAGGAATATTTCTGCATTTCTATAGTGAACCCGGGGTTTAAAAAAATTTTAAATGACGTCAAAAATGGAAAGTGATGCCAAACCTAAAGGATTGTAATACAGTAGGTTCACTGTACAAAAAAAAAAACTAAAAAAACCCTGAACCACAAAATTTTGGGTTTAGGGTTTGGTTTTAGGTTTTTATGGAATTTAAATTTGTAGATTTAAAAACTAGAAAAGGAAACAAAAACTACCTGCCATCCTTGACCAGTAGAATCAATAAGGTAGTGAATGATACCCAGTACAGGGTAAATAGTTAAATCCTAACTCTGAATAATACCCCTAATCTCATGCTTTGCAGAGAACCCACCCTGAAAAGGGTGAACCCCCCAGAAACTGGGGCCCAATTTTGCTTATAAATTTCCCTATTTTAAAGGGTTTAATTTAACCGTTTAAAAAGGAAAAAAACCTAGTGATTGAGGTGTTATCCAATAACAAGAAAACCTATATGCTTTTCATCCAGCCTATATTGGGTATAGACAAAGAATAACTTTGGGCATAGATGACATTTTCAAAGGAAAAAAAGGGGTTTGTGTGCCTAAATGGACAAGTTTGGGTTTAAGGAAATACAACCCTTTTTTTTTTTTTAAATTTATTAATTTTAATATTACATATTAAAAGTTATATTTTAAGGGTCGGATACTTATTTGTGATACATTTAATACTGTTCCACCCAATTCTTCAAAGTGTTTTTTTTTTTTTTATTTGATTCATTATAGGGTTTGATGAGCCTGAATTTTTTCCAAGTTCAGCCAAACCAGTGTCAAACCGAGCAAGAGTTTATTTAAGCAACACTAGTTTCATTCTAAGAATATGCATTTGCACAACTAGAAGTTTTTTTTTTTAAAAACAACGGTTCCCTTTACTCTTTTTGGGCCCTGGTTAAATCTTTTGTCACTTGTTCCCGTACTACGATTTCCCGTTCGTTGCTGACTTGGGTGGCTGACTTTTCCGTTTTTCTGTGTTTGTTCGTTAAATTTTGTATCTCACTTGGCTCAGAGTAGATCCGCAGTCTTCTGGTTGGGGCCGACCTTTGAAGGGGGTCAGGTTCCCCAAAAAAGGGAAAAGACAGGGGGTTGGGGGCCGCTTTAGGGCCCACCCGTCTGTGTCTCCCGTGTCGCCCCTGACAGGGCCCCAACATTGTCGCGTCATGGGCTATTTCCCCGTCATATGTTCCCCCCAAAAAGTGGCTTAAAATGAGTGTAGGATACGGGTCTATAAAAACTAGTGACATAATTAAAGTGCAGCATCCAACAAGGAGTGGGTGTCAATCAACGCTGCCTGAAGCTCATAGGGGTCTCCCAAGGAGAATCAATCGCATCAACGTAGGTAAAGCAACAAAGGTAACACGCCATATTTCAAATACAAGTCCTGCAAGAGATAGCTAGGATGGAGAGGGGCAGTACTAGTGATCCCTAGAAAGCAGGAATAGATGCGCCCAAACCACACACCTTTTGTGTGAAACATCCTAAAGCCAGATAAATTCCCTGCATCCTGAAGTTCACCCCGGATTATGTATGGTAGAGATAATGCTTGAGCGGAATTGTTGCCAAAATTCGGGAGTGTATATATATATATATATATTCTACAAAGCCACCTAATAATATATATATTGGGGCAGAAGTCACTCATCATAGTCACCATATTTAAAGAATATGGCACGTGTCAATGCACACCATAAGACACAGAGTACTACTGAATAAAAGATAAGGTAACAAAGCTGGGTATAAAAACTAAAATAAATGTAATTAAATAAAGGGAATAGAGGGCAGAGTATCTTTAAGCCCTAATAGTTTTAGGGTGTTTAATGATAAATCCACTAAGTCTCCTTTTGTAGAATCCTATTATTCCAGTTATCCTTCCTGGCTGTCGGTTTTACCACTTCAAGATCAATAAAAGATATTGTACAATGCTTTTCATCATGTACGTTATTCAAATGGCAAGCCACAGGTTTTTCTCGTTTGTGTTCAATGTCCCAAATATGTCCCAAATATGTTCAAGAATTTGTCTTAAAATCCCCCCTGTTATTCCAAAACTTCGGGGGGCAAGGATACACAAAAATATATTATTCTTTCGCTTACAGTTAGCAAATTTAAAAGAAACTTATTTCCCAAACCCATCACATTGCAGGTGAAATGCTTAGAAACCTGCATGTTCCAAGTTTGCCTGTCCCCTTTTGGTGCTCTGGAAACCCAATTTACTGTTGAGGGGGGGTTATAAGATTATGCGTGAGACAATTGCGCAGAAATTAAAAGATGGTTCATTATTGACTTATTTTTCTTTGTAATAAGTTTATATGGCAGAATGAAGAATAACTGGAATAACTGATAAAAACAAAATGATAGAGACCAATGTATAATAGGGTAGTACCGGAATTTGATAAATAATAGCCCTTACAGTAATGTAGAGGTAGCTCGTTATACCTTTCATGGGATTTCATGTGAAGCTTTGGGTTACTTATTGTACCATGTGCAGATTACTGCCATCAGCACATCACAGGATGAATCAGCTGCTGATTTTCGACATAGTTAAAAACTTAATAGGCTGTACACAGCCTGAAAAAACGGTGTGAAATATTAGCTTGGCATTTTGCAGTGACTTATTGCTTTATCAGGAGAAATTTGTTTTCTCTAATGTAACTGAAATGTACCCCTTAAATATCCCTGCTTAATTAATTGATTACTAATATAAAAGCGGGAAAAAACTTTTTAAAAGAAAATTTGAGGGTAAAAAAACTAAACACCGGGGAGGATAAAGGTTGATGTGACCCCATAAACCTCACCCTACATACAGTTTTTAAGTGAGAATATGCTCTGGAAAACTGTTCTTTGACCTTCTTTCTCCTCATTATTAGAAGCAGTAAGCCTCATGCATTAAGTAATTTTAATAAAACTGCAGAAAAAGGTCAGCATCTTATGGAATATATAGAAGTCACCTCTCCCTAAGCTCTTTAGCTCTTATCTAGGATAGATTTGTACAGCTGAAGAAATGGGGACATTTTTCTGTCTTAAATGGACTCTTGTTTCTGTGCATAGTTAACATTTCAAAAGGCAGAATGTAGACATTTAAGACCTGTCTCTGAGATAGAGTTGCCACCTTTTCTAACAAAAATACTGACCTAGTACACATGGGTAGGAAAGCGGTGTGATTTGAGGGGTGGTGTGGGCATTGCTCATCACCTCAGTTTGGGCAGCAGAGAGACAGACATATTTTCTTTTGAAATACATTTGACCTATTTTACAGTAAGATACGCTTTATGTTCTGGATGTGTAGTAGAAAGGTTTTTGAATCCAGCAAAAAAAGCTTGTACCACAGTGGAATTCATAACCTAAAACATAGTTCAAACAAGACACAGGAATCCTTGGAGGTCTAGGGCAGTGAGGGGGTTAACTATGGATACTTTATGGAGAGCAAGGGAAGGGAAAATGCTGCATACCTGGTGGTCTATGGTAGAAAGAATTGCAAGGTATAGATCTCTAGTGGTGAGTAGTGGAAGGCTTAAAGGTGTTCTTATTTTATAAAAGCTGTATACATACCACAGGCTGCATTCAATCTAGACTGAGCACTGATTTCGTCTCCTCTCACAGCTGGAGATTTGTTACAGTTAAATCCAGCTTTCTATGAACGGCACAGATCAGCCTTCTATGCAGGAGATTAAGGCACCGAAACACAACTGTTATGTTTTCTAATTGTAGAATCTGCTGCAGTTTGTTTCTGCTAGGTGTGCAGAGAGAAATTGCTATGGCCCCTAACTCTGAGTCAGGCAGGGATCCAAACACAATTGTGTTGTTTCCTGATTGTGAAAGCCCTGCAGTGTTATTCTGTTTCTTCTGGCTGTGCAGAGTGAACATGTGCCGGTCCCTTACTCTGAGGGAGAGAGGCAGGAATGCTCGCTCCTGTAAAAATGACCAAGGGCCGAACAGAATGTAAACGAGCTCTCAGCTAGTGAAATTCAAGGAGAAGGGATCAGACCAGCACTGGATAACAGTGTAAACAGAAACAGAAGATAAGGAATACTGTGATAACAAGACAGATTTGCTAATGAAAACCAATTGCGAAGTTGCTTGTATTCACTGTCCCCTTATTCTGAAGACCATTTATTGAAATGTTACAACCCCTTTAATGCTGCATACCTGGTAGTCTATGGCACTAAGAATATTAATGTATGGATCTCTGGTGGTGAACAATGGATGGTTAATGCTGCATACCTGGTGGTCAAGGGCAGTGATGGGGTGGTCTATGGCAGTGAAGGGGCTAATGTAACAATCCCTGGTGGTCTAGGACAGTGAAGCGGTTCATTTAAATATCTCTGAAGAGCAGTGGAGAGGTTAGTGCTACATATCTGTGGTTTTGTGGTTACTTATTTATCCAGGTTCTGGTGTTGCTCTAGCCATCACTCCCTGTGTTTTTAAGAGCAAGGGTGATTGGCTTCCCCAGGGACGCTCTGATGATGGACCTGTGCAGATATGGTAAGTTACCATATATGAACAGTTACATAATCAATGCTTCACCTCGGGAAGCCAGTCAGTGTTCTTGTCATCTTTTGTAGTTCTAATTTGGCTGACAGTGGCTGGACATATATCACATCTGTTAGGAGACCACCAGAGGCAACATATCCCACTGTATATTTATTTACTGTTATAGGCTCTTGTCTTCCCTTGGAAGCATAGGTCAGGAGTTTAATACTAGCATCAGCCTCCCAATAGAAATATGGGCTTGGGCTGGTGGTTTACCAGACAGGTAGCAACTGTACTCTGAATGTTTTTAAACTGCCCAGAAACACCTCTGAATTCCCTACTTTTAGGGGTGGGTTCACAAAATCCCCACCCCATTTTACAGCCCAGTTTGCACCATTGTCCTGTTTGCAAATTATATTTTACAATGCTGATAATATGTGAGATATAGAATAAAAAGGTCTACATCTTACCTCTTTTGTCTATGGAAATGAATGTTAAGTGGTTGAAATACACATCAATTGAGTTTTCAAGGATTTTCTATGACCTAACTGCTTGATCCAAATCAGACCTATCTATATTACAAATATCATTAGTCATGAGATATATTCTGTATACTTACAAGAAATTATACCTCATACACAAAGCTGCAGAGAGCACAATGCAGACTCAATGAATGTATCTATTTGGCGAATCTCCTCTGCCATTAGAGACCTTGCTTACAACAAGGTGTAATTTTTCCTACATTCTAAATAAAATATACTTGCCTATGGTGTATGGCCATTTCACAAATTTTCTGGCAAATGTACTACTTCCACCAGGCATAGTTAAGTAACTGATATCGATAATACAGCCCCATGAATAGGACCACCAATAGGAGGAGGTGACATTTATTTGCTGGGATTACCAGATTCAGATTGGGTACAAATTAAAATTAATTTGCATCAATATTATATATTACTATAGAGGGGATAATTTAAAAAAAATGATATGCTGGTCAGAGGACCTTAAAAATATGAAAAAAATGTTAACTCCACCTTTAAAGGCTGCTCCATTCCAGTGCTGCAGCCACTCACGGTACTTCTGAAGATGACACTACTTTTATTGGTCATGTGATGCTGCAGCCTATCATTGCCCTTAGCTGTCTCCCTCAGGTGTTCTGTTCTCGTTTTTGTACTTCTAAATGGGTTTAAATCACCATTCAGAGCTGTTCACTTCCGAACGGTGATGCAAATGAATGGCATATAACCAATTAAGCCAATCAGCGTGCAGCTTGATCCCGTTAGAAGTA
>JAODAL010036325.1:0-41842 GCA_025379985.1 Phyllomedusa bahiana
TTTTTTCGCCAGACGAGGCACGGGCAGGCTCCTCGAAGACTCGCAACTCCTCAAGAATGTCCCCAGATCCGCTGTATAGGGCCCCTCGGCCCCAAAAAGTGGTCCCCCGGCCGGGGCTTTCCCGGATAGGAACTGACCAGAAGGCCATTGGCCCTTTCGGAGGGAACGCCAGCCTAAGTTCCACGTGGGGACACGGGGTTGAAACCCCCTGCAGCCTTAGGTCCCCCTCAAACTTCGGGGCAGGGAAAAGGGGAGTTTGGGGCCAGCGGACCCCGGAACCCCGGGCTGCTGTTTGGCCAGGGCCCGCCGTTTGTCTGCTGAGGGGCCAGGAGCTGCGCTCAAGTAGTCATTGTTCACGTTGCGCTTGCGCGCGATCTCTTAGTTTGCTGACCAGGGTTTGGTAGGGGGGCGAGACCCCGGGAAGAGGCCCCTTGGCGGGATCCTTTTGCCGAATCAATTTTAAAGGATTGGTAGTGGATCCAGGGACCACCAAAAGCATGATGTAAGCCACCCCAGGGAACGGAATCAAGTGGGCCCGGTTTTTCACCAGAGCCCCCGCAAAGGGGGGATGGACTTGCTGGGGGTTTACCCCCCGGTCGCTACCCCTGACGGATTTTGCTTCCCCGGTGGCAGCCGAGGTGTTTCGGGTAAAAAGTGAAGCCCCCTCGAGTGGGGGACAGGCAAAAGGCGGACAGGGGGAAAAGGTTTGGTCAAGGGAGAGGAGAAGGTACGGTAACAGAAAAGGGAACAAGACCTTGGGAAACGCTTCCTCCCGGGAACGGCACTATCGTTCGCAAAGGTGCGGGGGAAAGAGGCGGGGCAAAATAGGGACCGGGCCCCGGGTAAAACCCCAAATCCCCGGCCCCCCCCCTTTAAATCTCCCGGAGTGCCGCGCGCCGCACAAAGGGGGCCGCGTGCACCCGGCCGGCGCGGACGGCGCCAGGAGGGGACCGGGGAGCGTGGGGGGTTTGTTCCCTGACATCCCGGGGTGCCCCGCGGCCCGAGCGCGGGCCCCGGGCCCCGGCCGCAGCAGGGGTGCTGCGGCTTTTGCGGTGTGCCGCACCCAAAACCGAGGCGCAGGACCCCGAACAAAAAGGGGTGGTAATTAATTTTCACTTAAAAAAAAAAATGATTTTTAGAGCGATGGTTTTTGAGAATACTTGGTGATTCAAAACAGATGAGAGGGTTCCAAAAGACCCAACCAATGGTATCTGAAGGAATTTAAAAAGGGTTTTGGTCAGGGTTTGGAAAAAAAATTATGAGGGGAAAGAAATTTTATGAAAATTGAATCCTACTATCGCTACCTTTTAAAGCATTCCAAAAGTGAAAAGGGTTGTGCCAAAACCAGGGGAAACCCATAGTTCAGGGTAAAAACAATTTAACACAAGGACCAGCAGTATGTTTACGTATACTGAGCCCCCTTTTTCACTGGCCTTCCTTTATATCTTAAAGATAGAAGGATACGTGATGAGAATTAACGATCTAGTGGGGATGAGGTACACTTTTTTGCAAGTTTTGACGAGAAGCCCTAAAAGTAAAACGAAGATCTGGGCCCGAAAGCAATCAAGAAATTTTTTTAACCCCAAAGGTACAAAATTACGGAACACAATGATTTTTTTACAGTTTTGGTTTTGTTTTTGACACATAACTATTTTTTGTTTTATGGCACCTTTTTATCATCAGATAAAAAAGCAGCCATGGGCACTGTTTGTGCGCCAATTTTGCTAATTTTTTTTAGGTTGGTGGGAGGACGCTTTTTTTTTCGAACACCTTTAAAAAATTCACAAAATCGGGTTTTATTTTGGGGGGTTTTTTGATGAAATTTTTATTTTTTTGGATTGTAGTTGAAAAATTTATTCATTGGCATTTGTCACTAGACTCAATGATAATGAAAATTGGGATGAAATTACAACGTTTGAAATTCATCGGGTAGAAAATTAATTTTTTGGATCTTGAAAATATATGTTTGGATGTAAAATAAGCAGATTCAGACAAAGATAATTCGTGAAAAATACAGGCTACCAACAGCTTGTTAATTTTTCTAGGGGGCAAGGCATCCCACCCTCCTCAAAAAAAGGGGATACCCAAAGTCCCATTTCCTTAGGGCTCGTAGTAAACAGATCAACATTATAAGATTACAATTAAGAACTGTATAAAGTAAAATGCACGATTTCAGGCAAGGGGTTATCCAAAAAACTTGTTTGAGGAAGGCGTTAACAGGGCTTTGACCATGACTGAAACATTATTAATCAGTAAAAAGAAGAAAGAAAAAACTGATTTTAATTAGTTTTTATAGGAACCATTGATGATAGAGCCAATGAAATTAGAGTATACTTAGAAGACATTAGCACATTCTAAGGCATATCATATCCGATGTGTCCTAAATCCTACGTGTCACTTATAGAAGAGAAATAAATCTTAGTGATAATTTGTACATAATCATTTTGATGGAGAAGCAAAAAAACCATGGTAACAGTCTCCGTTGGTAGGCTCATATCCCTTGCCAACTGATCATTCTGTCCATGCATATGGAAAAACTAAAGAATTTGTTAATCCCATGATAAGAAAAGATTATGAGATAAGACAATTCAATCAATTGTAAAATCAGAGGGGTGATTTATGGGTCTATGTTTACTTGGCCCCAAGTATCAATTGGAAAAACCAACCAGTGAGTTTTGTCGTCGGAATCTCGAAACATCTGAGTACTATTAAAACTAGAGGTGGACACTCCACTAGCGAGACACATTTTGGAAGTACATAATGGCGAAATAGAGGTGCTAAAATTCTGGCAATCTGTGTGAAAATAACCATAGGGAAATGAAAGGGCGAGCTGATGTAGTTTTGTTTTCAGAAAGAGCAAGATGGATATACAGACTCAATACATTGAAAACTAATGGCCTAATGAAGCTTTTTCATTTTCAGCATTTATATAATCTTGCTGATTCCCCAAATAAAAATTTTTTGAAGAAACATGAAATTATTGATTAAGTACGGTCCAGTGATATAGCACAGTTGAATATATTACTATGGAAGCATCAGGTTCATATAGTTTTTTTTCCCTCCCACCCATATCCCTCCAACCCCCCCCCCCCCCGCTGCCTCCCACATTGTTCTCATTTTCCCTGTGTCCAGTAATGAATGATAGGTAATTGATCACGTGCGGCCAACGGTTTTCTATTAAACCTATTAGGTATTATGTATATTTCGTTTTGTGCATGGAGGGGTTTGTTGGCAGTATGAATCGTATGGGATATCACTCGCCGAGACACATCCAGGAAGTGGATTGCAATCTATCATGTATGATAACTCATCTAGCATAGATTTATTGATTCAGCTCGCTGCGTTGATCTAGTGAAAAAAAGATGCAACGCTAGTATGCAATAACGTTTGAAGAAACTAATATATTTTGCATGCTCCCATATTTTTGCATGCCCCCATGTGACGTAAGAATTAGGTGGCTAGCCGTGACCGTAAAAGATAATCACTTCAATGGTGGAAGTGTTAGGTCAAACTGTGCTAGCCATACGAGCCTGCAGTCTTTATTAAAATGATAAGATATAACATGTAAAAAGAGAATGGTATTATGGGAAAATACTTGAGACAAATACTGTACGCCCAATGGAACAATGTATTTAATAGGCCAGTCAGCTTTATATTAAAATGAATATGGTATATTAGAGTATATAGGAGAAGTGCATTATGGGAAGATAATATGAACAATAGTGTAACTTACAATGGAATTTTAATATTCCCAATAATATGCATATTAGACATGAAGAGAATGGGCTATGTGAGCTGATAAGCTGGAATGTGCTGTGGAAATGTAATACCTATTCTGCTTAGTCCGTTCTAGTTGAGCCACGCAAGTGCAATAATATGAGAGAAAATGAGACGGAAGTCCCATCACTGTTCAGGGCTGAGATGTCTGTTTGTGCAGTGCGGTGGCGCGGGCAGATGCGGGAAGATGGGGGCGCAACCCGTTAATGGAGATGGCGAATTTGTCTGAAGATTTTGTTTGTTTATGGGAGCATGTGGCACTTTAGCAGCAAAATTTAGAGTGTTGCGTGTAGGAGAGCGGAAGGGGATGGGTTTTTAAGTGGATCTCAGATTGCAAATTGGGTAAGCACCTTAATGGGTGTGTATCTACATATAAAAAAGAAAGTGGAGCTACAAGACCAGCATTGGATCCGGAACCCCTAAGCCCTGAAGAAGCCAGTTAGCTTGCGAAACATGTCGTGAGTCAATATGTACGTTTTAAATTGTGATTTATTCACATCTTCTACAATGGTCACCTGCTGCAGGGGTGTCACAAGGGGCCGATTATTTTTTTTTCTGTGTCCATGAGATTAGGTACGACGCCCAAGTATTGGCTTGGGATCCCTTACTGTAGCAAGAAATTTGCTACAGATATAAGGCTCCCCTGTTAGTAGGTGGGGTTCCACCAGACTTGATAATAGAAAAGGAGTTATTCCTTCTTTCAGAAGCAAAAAGGGTTAAATGATGAGGTTAGAAATCAGGTTTTTAAATAGTGTGTATAGAGGTTAAGAGTTATATATAATAAAAGTTACGTTTTAGTGTTTAACAGATAGAGAACTGATAGAGTTTAAGTTTGCCTACGGCAAAATAGTAAATATAGAATTTTGGCAAGGCACAGCTCTGGCAAAGGTTACAAACAAATTTCTGCAGCACTCAAGGTTCCTAGGAGCACAGTGGCCTCCATAATCCATAAATGAAGAAGTTTGGGATGACCACAACTCTTCCTCGCCCTGGCCGTCCAGTCAAACTAAACAATCATGGGAGAAGCGCCTTGGTGAGTGAGGTAAAGAAGAACCCCAAGATCACTGTGGCTGAGCTCCAGAGATGCAGTAGGGAGATGGGAGAAAGTTCCACAAAGTCAACTATCACTGCAGCCCTCCGCCAGTCGGGGCTTTAGGGCAGAGCGTGCCGACGGAAGCCTCTCCTCAGTGCAAGACATATGAAAGCCCGCACACAGTTTGCAAAAAAACACATGAAGAACTCCAAGACTATGAGAAATAAGATTCTCTGGTCTGATGAGATGAAGGTTGAACTTTTTGGTGTTAATACTAAGCAGTATGTGTGGAGAAAACCAGACACTGCTCATCACCTGCCCAATACAATCCCAACAGTGAAACATGGTCGTGGCAACATCATGCTATGGGGGTGTTTTTCAGCTGACAGGACGACTGGTTCCAATTGAAGGGAAGATGAATGCTGCCAATTACAGAGATATCCTGGATAAAAACCTCTTCCAGAGTGCTCTGGAACACAGACCGGGCCAAAGGTTCTTCTTCCAACAAGACAATGACCCTAAGCACACAGCTAAAATAATAAGACAGTGACTACAGAATAATTCTGTGGCCATTCTTGACTGGCCCAGCCAGAGCCCTGACCTAAACCCAATTGAACATCTCTGCAGAGACTTGAAAATGGCTGTCCACCAACATTCACCATCCAACCTGAGGGAACTGGAGAGGATCTGCAAGGAAGAGTGGCAGAGGATCCCCAAATCCAGGTGTGAAAAACTCATTCCCAAGAAGACTCATGGCTGTACTACCTCAAAACAGTGCTTCTGCTCAATATTGAGCAAAGGGTCTGAATACTTAAGACCATGTGATAGTTCAGTTTTTCTTGTTTAATAAATTTCCAAAAATATCTATATTTCTGGGTTGTGTACATTAATGAGCAAAAAAAATGAACTTTTTTTGGTATTTCCAAGGGGCTGCAATGAAACAAAGAGTGAAAAATGTAAAGGAGTCTGAATACTTTCCGCATCCACTGTATGAGCAATGACATGATTTTGCATAGAAATAAATAGAAGTCTTTCAATACTCATTTTTTTACACTGTTTTGGGGCGAAATTCGAATCTGAAAACATTGTCCAAATCATCCGCGTGAACATACTCTAAAATGATAGAGTATATGCTAAGTGTCCTCTAGAGGTCACTGCTCTAGGCAAAATAAATGTTTAGGAGAGAACAGGATTGTCCAAAAATAAATATATTAACTCAGTTTTGAAGATATTATTAACTTTATAGTAGTGTACAAACCAAAAGAAATGTACAAACACAATAGAAAATATTTTAATTGACAACAGTTTAAAAATACAATTCATAAGGACATAAAAAAGTAATAAAAATCAACACTTAAAAGAAAATCTACAAGCATGCTCCTTGCCCAATTCTGGACCACCATAGAGTTAAATATGTATTTTTACCTCATTTGGATATAATATTTCAATATTTTTTTTTCTCCCTATGTGTGTGTGTATATATTTTTTGGGGCATTTTGCATATTTATATATTGGACTATACTTGGGCATGGGATGTAGTTTTTCTTTAGGGTGTTGATTTTCATTACTGTTTTATGTCCTTATGAATTGTATTTTTAAATTGTCAATAAAATATTACTTTTATATTGTGTTGGAATATTTTTTGGTTTGTCTAAATGGAGTATATTGTTCCAACACATTATCATGTTTTGATGGTTGTGATATGCCCTTCAACTTTTTGTAGGTTTGATCTATATTTGGCTAGGTCTACACTGCATCGGACAAAAAACGGCCACTGTTGGTTCTCGGTTTTTTGACGTTGCCCATACAATTAAATTGTATGGGAAGACGCCGAAAAAACTAAAAACAGCTGCGCATTATACAACATGTTGTATAATACACTGGTGCCAGAAGACGACTGTAGAAAAAATGACTTGTGGAGACTACAGGTCGTTTTTTCTATTGTAGTCTATGGGGCTGCCTGAAAGATCGTATTTTCAGCGGTTTTAAAATCATAAAAGTGCCGAAAATATGATCGTATTGCTATTCTGTGTAGACATAACCTTATTGTATGTACAGTCAGTCACACTAATTTAAAAAATCGTGCAATGGAGATTTTTCAGTGGATGTTAAAAATTATTTTTAACCTTGTTTTGCAACTCATAGTATGGTTGAAAAAAAGACATATCAAATAGTAAAATTGTACAGGAAATTGTAATTTTTTTTCTGTATGTTTACATAGATATTAATATTATTTAGTAATAAGTCGTTATCTAATTCTTTCTGGAAACCCTCACCTGCTCTTCCTGTGACCAGCTCCTGCGGCTATTCCACAGATTCACAGTTCTCATGGTAAAGAACACTTTTCTTCCCTGTTATATGCATATCAACATCATAGTACCTTGCTTAATTAATGTGTGTTACAGTTCTTAAAAGCATTTTCACAGGTTTATATTTTCCCATTAAAGGTAGTGTAAACACAGTAGCACAAAATCATAAAAAAAGGCATACTGCATGTAACACCAATTATTGAATGTACGTGGAAATCCTGAGAGCCTCTGTCATATACTTTTTGGTATTTCTATTGACTTGGTTTCCCATAAAAATCAGTTCTAGGAATATTCACAAATCAAGGCATCATGGATCTCATATTTGAAACCACTTTCAAGTGTAGGCTGTCACTCTTTATGTTTTTAGGAACGTGTCGGTATGTCTTGGTTGATTATAATATGTAACTTTCTGCTATCCTTCAGGGTAAATGATCTCCTTGTGGGGAGGAGGAGTTTCTAAAACTTGACCTTAATCCCCAGGAATCTTTTAAGGCTCTTAATAGGTCGGATTTAACTGAATGGGAGGCTATCTTCAGTAGGTGGCACTAGAGTGACAGTTTCTTCTTTTGAAGGAAAGCTCTTTTGTTTAGCTGAGCTATCAGGGTAGAGGCCCAAATATGTGTCAAGTTGGCCTCTACTTACAACCATATGAGGTAAGTATGGCATGTTATCCTGGACCTGCTAAATCTGGCACATAAACTATCACTGTTTTTGATACGGTGGTTGTGTGTATATGCCTGAAAACCCATATGCAGGCTAAGAATGGTCCACAGGGGATCAGGAGAAACCCCTGGTGGCCCCCTGGGCATGTCCGGCCTGGGGCTGCTTTTCGGGGAGAAAGACAGAGGAAGAGAGACAGAAAGCAAGAACCAAAGTACCCAATATTCAACCCCATTGGGAGGCCTCAAAACAAGTCAGCCCCACTTCTGGGCCCCAAGAATTAACACCACCGGTAGGTCCCAAAAGTCAACCCCACTGGTGGGCCCCAAGAATCAACACCACTGTTGGGCCCCCATCACTCCAGTCTGACAACTGCCAATATGTATCAATGGTTTCAACTTTGCAGTAATTTATGCAGATACAGGGAGTGAAGTACACGCTATTAAAGGGGTTTTCTCACGACAAAAATTAGCTTTCAACATAAAGGGACTGTTAAATGAAGACTTTTTCTAAATGCATTGGTCAATACGCGTAGATTTTACTTTCGTCATGAGATAATAGAGTTGTTTATATGCTCTGAAGTGCATACAGGTTTTTATGGTTACCAGCATACCAGAGGGATGTCTGTTATCTGTAGTATCTGTAGTCTTGTTACAAATAACAATCTCCTGCACTGTCAGAGTAGGCTTTTAAAATGTAGAAAAAGGTATATAACCAAATAAATTGCCCTGATGATTTGCTTTGTACAGGAGATAAAGATGATTTTATCTACTTTTAGAGTACACAAGTTTCTCTAGGTTACCGACCACCTCCCCCCACATCTCCCTGTTCTCGCTTATCTCTCATTGCTTCAAGTTACCATCAGTCAGTCCAACCATGGTGAGTGACTCCCTGCTGAGTCTTATCTCTAGCACAAAAGCTTTGTTTACCTAAGGTAATGACGAGTTTTAAGCCTTAGAGCTCTGTAGTCTTGTACACTGCTATTTAGAAACCGCCACCACTCCTGTCATTCTATTAGAATCAGATTTTAATAGCAGAGCTGATATGCCAATCACTGCTATACTCCCGCCCGCAGCCTGACCAGGAATTATGGGCCACATGTATGAAAACTGTCTAGGTCTAAAACTCACTTTGTTGTCCATTGCAACCAATCAGAGTGCCCCTTTCATTTTTCCAGAGCACTATATGAAATGAGAGGGGCGCTCTGATTGCTTACTATGGACAACAAGGTAAGTTTTAGACCTAGATAGTTTTCATACATGTGGCCTATGAGTCTGAAGCTGCCTGTGGCTATGTGAAACCGCATGGTGAGAAAACCCCTTTAAAGACTTTCTTAGTGGTGTCTTCATTTTTCCATTATTTTTTTATTTTTTATTGCCAGATCATTTTACAGATTATTTAATTTGTCTTCAGTGTTACAACCATCTTGTGATGGCAACATTATAAGAAATGGTAACATTATAAGAAACCTATTTAGCTAACAATTTTGAGCAACGAGAATATAGACAAATTAAAGCGATTACTACATTCCACAGTGATATGGTGATTTTAGGGGGAAATTAAGTTGCAAATGATTAAAAATATGTCATAGGACAGCAATAGTTATCAAAGCAATATGCCAAAACAACAGCAGACAATTGCAAGAGTACCAGCTTCTATTACCACAAACCTTTTATGGGACCGTATGAGATTACATCTTTAAGGATGACCCCCATCTTGATTTTTTGCTCAATAGTGGTTTCTTTCTTTAAGAGTACCAGAAACAATTTAGCTAAACAAAGCTGTTTTATTCTGTAAAGGTCAGTGTTCCTGGCATTTCCATTTATTCATAAACAGCTGACTTATTTACTGCTCAGGAGAAAGGAAATTCTATCAAACAAACTGATGTTGTCATAGAGGAATCAGGTTACCCCCATTTTATATGAGCTTACAGTAGAAAGCATGCTTTTACTATGGCTAAACAGAAATAAAATACAAACCTGGTAATCAATCACATTGAAAGCAAAGGTCCAAATTTTAGCAACTTTCAATGATTTCTTGATGAATTTTATCCTATGATGCAAATTTCTGGATATTACATTTCATACATGAGTCACTGATTATAAGTCATAAACTAACTGTCAATAGTGATAGTTTGAAGAGTTCTGGACACAGTTTTATGTTACTTATATTAACCTCTTAAGCTGAATGCTTGAAAAGTACTTAAAGGGGTTTTGCCACGATCTCATTTCATACCTCTGCCTCCAGCTCTTCAGCTCTGTGTGCTCAGAAGGGGGCGTGTGTGATTTGTTTGAATTGCATATCATGTGACCCTGCAGGATGCCATCACCAAGCCTTTCCTCTCTGTAGTCAAAGAAAGCTCTGTATATATATAGAATTGTAAGTAGCTACAATGTAGCTCAGAGGTAAAACTTTTGCCTCTAGACAGAAGGGTCCTAGGTTCAAGTCCCTGCAGGAACCAAACCTGTGTTGTTTTTTCTCTTTATCAATGCACATACCCGATTGAGGTTTCTTTTTTTAATTTATCTGCACTGTTTGACTAATTACTAAGGAGTACAGAGGACGGGATTAGGATGACAGCACACGGGGTTTGAACACTCAGTAGCTGCCTGAGAGGAGGTGATGTCTGAGCATGTGCGACCAGGACTGAGAAGCTCTCAGCCCTGGTTGTATCCCCTGGAGATGAGCTGTAAACAATGGATCACTAAAGGAGCAGCTAAAACAAAAATGGTGTAGCATTTTTAATAATGATGAATGGTGAAAATGTTTATTATTTAATTTACAAACTGCCCACGTTAATTTTACTTCGTGGCAAAACCCTTTAATGATCAGCACAATTTTTTAGTTTTTGCCTTCTTGTGTTTCAACAGTCGTAACTTTTTTATTTTTCATTGACGCAGTTGTATGCAGCTTCTTTTTATTCGGGACAAGTTGTAGTTTTTTGGGGAATAGTTTAAGTTCACTTATAAATTATTGCAGAATAATTACTTTTTAAAATTTTTTTTTTTTTACACCATTCACATCTCACACTTAGTAACTTGTTAGATTAATTCTACAGGCTATTACGGTCGTTTGGATTCCTAATATGTATAGGTTTTTGTGTGTGTGTAATGTATGCACAATTATTTTTTATTAAATATTTATTTTTATTATATTATTTCTTTTAATTCTTATTTCCACCCATGTTATGTTTTTTTACTATTTTTTTTAATCCCATGAAGGGGAAACTGATTTCCATTTTTTTTATACTTAGTAATGTATTAGCATATATAAATATGCTAATACATTATAATCTGTGACAATTTGTCAGTGTTCCATGATCACTGGCTTGTTACACAGAAAGCCCTGTGGCTACTCTAGGTCCCCAGAGCTGACTGTGGAGATGTTCCCCCAGCTCTGTAGGGTCACCGGGAGTCCTGGTCACCTGACAGAGCAGGGGGAAGCCCTTTAATTATGCTGTGGTCACTGACCATGGCAATCAACGGCTGAGTGCCGGGGAGCAGAGGTTTCCCCCACTTCCTGGCACTTGCAGAGATGTACTGGGAGCATGGCTGTGAAGTACAGCTCTGTTCTCAGCGCAGCTGCGGCATTGGGAACGACCTGAATTGCCCGGCTCCAAAAGACGGCAGGTGGTGGTTAACGGGTTAATATTTGATGGCCACTTTGGTCGTAGTCTGACATGCAGAAGCCATAGAGAAGCTGAGCTGAGAATTCATAAATCATCATTTAGTCCTAGTACAATAGCAGGTACAAAGGGAGTGAGAAATAGAAAGTTGGTTTATTACAGAGTGGACACAGAAATCACAGAGCTCTTTAGCAAAACTCTATGTTCTTCTATGTGTCAACATTCCAAAATTCTGTTGTGATTTGTTCCTAATACATCTGCTTAGAAGGAAGTTAGCTGTTTTTGACAAATAGTATGATTTGACTGCATGAAGTCACCACTAAGTGATCCCTAAATTCATTCGAGTAAGTTTAATATATTCATTCCAGATGATTATGACACCAGCTCTACGCCCATTCTGTCAGTCTATACAAGAAAAGCAAAAGCAGGAGCTGAGCCTGCTGCATACATAGTGAGTGTCAGTTGTTAATGACAGCTGATATATGCTGTTAGCCACCAGGTTTAAATATAACTCCAATGTTGGCATTTTAAACACATAGATGACAGCATTTAAGCTATCATACAGTTGTGCAATGCTCCCTTCCAATTTGGTATATCATTAAAAAGACAATGTACTGCAGTACATATGTACTTTAGTATATTGTACAAGCATTATCATGTTCAAGTGGTCCCTAGAAGACCATAGAAAATTAAACGTTGAGTAAAAAAACAGACATGTAGAACATTTTTTTTTTATTTTACAAACCATAAAATTTTTATTTATTAGGTCTGAGTATTAGTTTTGTCTGTTGACGTTTCGACACCATCGTTAATGCGCCGTGCGCCCTTGTTTCATTCACTCATTTTTTTTACTTGTGCTTCCTAACCACAACTCCCTGTCCTTGCTAGCTGGTTTAATAATGTGCGGGTGGTTGTGAAGTGTGCCGTACACCATTCACCGCTGCCAAAAATGTATGTGCTCTATGCTTGCTGAGACTTCTTCTCCACGTTTGTTATTTTTTGTATCTTGTATATGCAATTATTTAAGCTGTGTTGGTGGTCCTGCGGCGCGCACCCCCTGTGATCACTGCGTTTTTTTCATAACATGTTTTTTGGTCCTTATGCATGTTGCAGTTCTGCTCTTTCTGTTGGGTGCCACTGGCCCTGAGTTAGACGGCTTCTTTTTTTTTGTATACGAATTACTGTTTCCTCCCTATCGTATCACCCTTGCCCTTGGATCGGTCTCGCTAAGCCATTAAACTTCCTTCTCAGGGTTGTAGCTCCTGATTTCGCCGTGTTGAGTCGTCCCTGATTGGAATAATATCATAAATACGAACCACTTTTAATGTTAAGGGTTTTACAAGTTCCCTGAGAAACGCTCCACAGATCCTTTATACCATTTCTCACAAGCGACGGACACCATCCCTGTTAATGGAGACTCATCCCTAAATGCCACCTCCCGGGTTGTTCCGTAATAAATACTTCCCTGCTTTGGTACCAGAGCAGTAATCCGGGATCGCAAACGAAGGGGTTGCGATCTTCCTCCGTAAATTCGGGCCGGTCCCGGTCCTAGATGTTCTCTCTACAGGATCCCGCGAGGCGCGTTTTCTTTTTATCAAATGTAACATCCAGGGTCGGATCTACACGATGCCAATGTTGTACGCCCCCAAGTACAGGTCTCTCTTCCTTTTTTATTAACACCCTAGATGCTCTCTACTTGTTTTGAGCTCAAGGTCAAATCTTATTTTTATGTGCTGACTTTAACTTTGCTTTTACCCCCGCACTAGACAACTCATCCGCCACGCTCATCGGAGAGCAGGAGCACTTGGAACAAGATCTGTAAAGATGCTCATGACTTGCAACTATGGACGTCTGTGCGGCTTACCAGTCGACCTGTGTGAGCTAGACTGACAACTTTTATCCCACCTACCCACATAAAACCATATAGCAGAAAGATTAAATTTTCCCAGCTCAATCCCTACTCCTAACATATCTCGACTGCATTCACATGCGGTAATATTTTACATTCTGACCACGGCCCTCCAGTTCATTGATGTACTTGTCCCCTTTCACCAACTACCGCCTTTTTCTTGGAGCTTAATGAACTCTCTGTCTCCCCCTGACTCATCTTCTCGTGGTCATTGAAACAGCCAAATACTCGTTTCACCTGACACAATCTGCCGCTGACGGACAGGCCTACTGTCCCCCCATCATACTTAAATGGGAGGCGCTCAAATGTGTTTTAAGAGGCGTTCTTATGAAAACGATGGGGCCAGGCTGAAAAGAGAGAAATTTCACACAAACTTAACACCCTCTGCAGGACGGCCTAAATACCCTTGAATAGGCTCCACAATTCCTCAGGGACAGGAGTCGGCAACCTTAGGGATCTGACACATAAGAACCGCCATGAAAATTTTACAATTAAAGGAAACATAAGCACAAGCGCTACGAAATATGCGGCAAGCTCCTTTAATACTTGGAGTCCAATCAGGCCGGGGATGTGCATTGCCCCTGGCTCTTCGCGATAAAAGGGCCTTCCTTGGTTAATCCCGACATTAAAAACCTCAAACGGGCCGCGTTAGTCCATCTTACAAGAGACATCCTTAAAGAATTTCACGCGTACTTAATACGGGCTTTACAACCTTCCCCCACCCGAGGGGGCTAACATCGCATGTGGAAATCCTAGGGCTGCTCTTACATACATACCTCACTAACTAACACCGCCTGCCTCCCCTGGACCCCCCAATCCCATCGCCTCTCATGGAGGAAACGCGTTTTTTTCCTCACAGAACTGGGAACAGCGAGTTTACCTCTTTGCCTTCGGTCGAAGAGTCGGGTCCTGTACAGTCTATAACCTGCCATCTCTCTACAGCAGACCGACTGGTCGAGGATCCTAACTGTCCCCCTCGCTCGAGGCCTTATAGATACGGTGCCCAGGGATCTAATTATGATCCTGCTGTTTTACCAGGGCCCCCCCGCCAAAAAAGTAATTCATCACAGTTAATAACATAAGGAGTGGCAAAGACCCCCCATTATGTCCGATTAACAGCCCTATTTTTTCCCGTGCATAAACACCGGATGCTTCAAGTTTTTCCGCAAAATTGAGTTGCCCTGAGACTCTTTATCCCCTTCTGACTCAATCATACACGCGCCCGGATCAGGGTGGGGTTTTGTTCCTTCCAGAGAGGGCGAGGGAGCAATACCCTCAAGACATTCACAC
Source organism: Phyllomedusa bahiana (assembly GCA_025379985.1). Lineage (NCBI taxonomy): Eukaryota > Metazoa > Chordata > Amphibia > Anura > Hylidae > Phyllomedusa > Phyllomedusa bahiana. The sequence continues at coordinate 14,604 of JAODAL010036325.1, forward strand.
CTCCTCCATTATGTACACGCCGTTAAGCTTCCGAGTAGAATACTGTGCCACTTGAGACTGCCGAAAAGGGCGATTTCAGCATCGTTGTTAGATTGGACATTCCTGAGGGAGTATTGGAGCATATGTGAGTCTGGGACTCATGATGCTGAATCGTATCTTAGCTCTATAACCACTCTCCCAGGCGCAGATTCGTGTGAAACGGTAATGGCTTTCCTCCCCCGTTATAGGCAATGGTACCAGACAGGGTATGCCCCTTTGTCCCCTTTTGCTATACATCCTAGTGAGGAGGATCTCAGTGCAGGCTAAATAAGATGCGGCATGATGCTGTCCGGGTAATTCCGCATAGTCTTGGCAACGACATCCAAGATGCTCACATTCGCTGATGAACCAGCTTGCTCCTACCCTCACTGATCCCCGGGTGTCCTCGTGAGCTGCGCAGTGATATCCGAATTTTAGGCGAACATACAGCTCTTTTAACCAACACAGAAATAACATTACCAAAAGTGTTACCCTCTAGTGTATATTCCCTTAAGGGGTTCTCAGACAGTTGAGATCTACTTTTTTCCCCTCTCCGGGACACCTCCTCCTTCAAATATCTGGGAGTGAATATCCATCTAATCATATAGGACCTTGTGAGCTTAATTTCACATCCACTGGTGGAGGTCACTAGACGTAACCGTGCTGAAGTGGGGTACAGGAAGGACTTTAGTGTCTTGAATGGGCGCATAAACATACTAAAATGAAACTTCCCTTCCCCGCCGTTCTATATCTATTTCAGGCAACCCAGTCCTGCTTCCGGGGGCACCCTTTTTTGGATCGGTTTGCGTGGAATGGACTCAACACTTCGTATGGGCCTAAAAACATTCCAGGGCTAGCCTAGACCCATGCTCACAAAACCAAAGGCGAGAGGGGATTTTGCCCTCCTGGACTTCCGAGCCTATTATGATGGCTGCATGTGACGCTGATTTTAGACGCCTTCCATAATACTGCCCAGCCGAAAATATGGTTCAACTTGAATCCCGTACCTGTTAGTCGATGGCCCCAGTGGCTGCACTGCCCTCCTGCAAACCACTACGAATTTTAGTACGAACAGAGGCTCCTTGCCCGGATTCCGCTAGTCAACCCGCACCTCCGTCATCAGTCTTTAGTCAGTTTGCATCTAAGGACTGACTTTGATCACGCCCAGGGGCCCATAAATGCCACTGTGGGGTAACCCAACGTGCCTTGACGCCGTGTCTCCCAGGCTCTTCTAGGCTCCTAAGGCAACTTCCCATCTGCCACGCCGACTTGTGTCTGGTGCTCTCATGGAACCGCTCTTCAAATCCTATTTGGTAGTTGACGGGAGGGTTTGCCAGAGACGACGCTCCCAGGCTAACCTATTATCAGATGCGCAGTCTCTATTCTGCTTGTAAGATCCATTCGATCTCCACAGACCCTCACGAAGCCAGTTTGAGGAGGTGTGTTTTACAAGGCCTCCCAAGGGAAACGCTCCTTCGAGAATTTTAAGGGCTCCCTGGCAGGCCCCCACCGAGGGGACTTTCCCCTTTCAGATTATCTGGGGGAGGTGATCCGTGGGGAGGAACAATTGGTTGTTGAGGAATGGGGAGAAATGTTTTTTCATTGGCCCACAGTCATTGTTTTTTCATTAAAGCCCAGGAGCTAAATTATAAAATTGATTACACGTTGTACAGGGTTCCGTCGCCTAATTCATTCTACTATACCCAGGGGCTTCTAATCGATTGCTTAGCGATGTCTGGCGTTGACTCGGCACAATGTCCATATTTGGTGAGCTGCCCTTCGAAATTACAACCTTCTGGTAATAAGGTGTGCTGGAGCGCTCATTCAATTTTGATTACAGGTTATAAGTGGTACCAACCGACCCTAGCCGCCATTGCTCCATTCCATTCCCCGTTCTGAATCGCCTGTCCTTCCGGAACCAGGCCTCGGACTGGGCCGGCCGGGGACCGGGGAATCCCCCGGGGGCCCCCCCGATGCCGCTGGGGCCTGCCGGAGGCAAGTGCCGTCGCTCCCCGGGGCCCGTCCGCGCAATCAGGTCTCTGACTCCCGGGGACCTGCGTCCCCGAGCCGCAGCTCCAGAGACCGGTCTTCGGTTTCGCGATGAAAACTAATGTCCCAGACTCCCGGGGGCCCGGGGTCTGCGCGGTTGTCAGCGGAGCACGAGTCGCTCATAGCGCTGGCGGTACTGCTGCTCTCGCTCCCTGGCAGCAGAATACGTTATGCCTTCGAGCCTGCCGGGCTTATCGGCCCCTAAATCTGACGTAGGCGCGTGGTTACGTCACTTCACCTGCGCCGCCTATGCAGGTCGCCATCGGAGCCAGCGAGCCACGGAGCGGGCCGGAGCAGGAGCGAGCCGGTAAGTGGCTGTATTGTTGTTTTTTTGTTTTGGTTTTTTTTTAAACGACAGGGGGTCCTGGCTACAATGGGGCTCTGAACTACAGCGGTGGCTCTGACTACAGGGGGTCCTTGGCTACAAGGGTGGGGCTCTGACTACAGGGGGGGGCTCTCACAACAGGGGGGGGAACACGGGGGGGCATCGTACTACAGGGGTCCCTTTGCTACAAGGGGGGGGCTCTACTAACAGAGGTGGGGGGCTCTGACGTACAGGGGGGTCTCAGACTACAGGGGGTCATCCCTGGCTACAAGGGGAGGTGCTCTGTGACGTACAGGGGGTCCCTTAGGCACCAAATGGGGGGGCTCTTGAACTACAGGGGGTCCCTGGCGTACAAGGGTGGGCCCGAGCTACCAGTGGGGTAGCCCCTTGCTACAATGGGGGGGCTCTGACTACAGGGGTCCCTGGCTAACAAGGGGGGGGCTACTGACTACAGGGGGTCCCTGGCAACAAGGGGGGTCTCTGACTACTGGTGGTCCCTGGGCTTACAAGTGGGCTCTGATACCAAGGAGTGTGGGGTCCTGTCTACAAGGGGGGGGGCTCGACTACAGGGGTCCCTGGCTACACAGGGGGGGCCTCTGTGACTACAGGGGTCCCCTGGCTACAACAAGGGGGGCTCTGACTACAGAGTCCCTGCTACAAGGGGGAGGGCTCTGACACAGGTGTCCCTTGGCTACAAGGGGGGGCGTCACGTGACTACAAGGGGGTCCCTGGCTACAAGGGGGGGCTCTGTCTACAGGGGTCCTCCTGTCTACAAGGGGGGGCTCTGACTACCAGGGGGGGGTCCTTGGCTACACAAGGGGGGGCTCTGACTACTGGGGGTCCCTTGGCTACAAGGGTGGGCTCTGACTACAGGGGAGTTCGTCAGGCTACAAGTGTGGGGGGGCTCTGGACGTACCATGGGTCCCTGGCTACAAAAGGGGGCCCTGACTACAGGGGTCACTGGCTATTAAAGTGTGGTCCCTGGACTACATGGGTCCCTGGCTACAAGGGGTTCCCTGGCTCACAAGGGGGGCTCTGTACTACAGGGGGGTCCCTACTACAAGTTGGGCGACAAGGCTACAAGGGGGGGGCTCTGACTACAGGTGTGGTCCCCTGGTCTACAAGGGGGTCCCTGGGTGGTGGATACAAGGGTGTTCCCAGGCTAAAAGGGGGGCTCTGTCTACAGGGTCCCTGGCTACTAAGGGGTGTCCCTGGCTTACAAAGGTGGGTCCCATGGCTACAAGGGGGGGCATCTGACTACGAGGGGTCATGGCTACGAAGGGGTGGCTCTGACTACAGGGAGTCCTTGGCTACAAGGGGGGGGGGCTCTGACTACAGGAGGGGTCCCAGGCTAGCAAGGGGGGAGTGGCTCTGACATACAGGGGGTCCCACTGGCTACAAGGGGTCCCTGGACTACAGGGGTCCCTGGCTATAAGGGGTCCCTGACTGACAGGGGTCCCTTGCAACAGGGGGGGGGCCCTGGCTACCTACAAAGCGGGTCCCTGGCCAACAAGGGGGGGCTCTGATCTACAGGGGTTCCCTGGTCTACAATGGGGGTCCCTTGCTACAAGAGGGGGGTGGCTCTAGAACAAACAGGGTGTCCCTGGCAATAAAGGAGGTGGGGCTCTGACTACAGGGTGACCCTGGACTACAGGGGTCCCTGGCTACAAGGGGGTCCCTGCTACCAAGGGGGGGCCTTACTACATGTGTGTCCCAGGCTACAAAGGGTGGTCCCTGACTACAGGGTCTCCGTTGTCAGGCTACAATTGGGGGCTACTTGACTACAGTGGGGTACCCTGGCTACAAGGGTCCCGTGGCAACACAAGGGGGGGCTCTGGACTACAGGTGTCCCTGGCTACAAGTGGGTCCCTTGATACAAGGGGTCCCGGCTACAAGGGGGTCCATGGCAACAAGAGGGGGAGCTCTGACTACAGGGGTGCCCTGGCTACAATGTGGGTCCCTGGGCTACAAAGGGGGGGTGGGGATCCCCTTGCTACTTAATGGGGTCCCTGGCTACAGAATGGGGGGGCACTGCTGCTAACAAGGGGCCCGACTACAAGGGTTCCCTGGCAACCTACCGGGGGCGCCCAGACATATACCTAAAGCGTGGGCACCTGGCTAACCTAAATGGGGTCCTCTAGGCTACCTAAGGGGTGGTCCCGTTTCTACCTAAAGACGTGTGGGTTCCCAACGCTACAAATGTGGGGGGGCCCTGGGCTAGCAAGAGGGCACCTGCTACAACGGGGGGCCTGACTACATATGGGTCCGCTGACGTACAAAGGTGGGCCCTGGCTACAACGGGGGGCCCTGTACGACAAGGGTGGGGGGCCCCTGACACAAAGGGGGGCCCCTGGCTACCTCAAGGGTCCCTGAATACTAAGGGGACCCTGGCTACCTAAATGGGGGGCACTGACTACCTACAAGGAGGCCCTGACTACAAGGGTGGATCCCCTGACTACCCTAAAGGGACGCCTTACTAACCTACAGGGGGGCCTGACTACACAGGGGGGCCCTGGGCTACCTAAATACTAAAGGGCCCTGACTACCTACAACAGTAGACTAAAGGGGGTGGTGGTTGCATGACTTTCCTCACACTACCTAAAGGAAGACCCCTAACTCGTGCCTGCAAAACTACGCTAATGAGGCCTTAACTGCTGTGAAAACTACTTCATGGGAAGCCTAACTGCCTGTTATACTACCTTGCAGCCTATATAAAGGGGCCCTAACTAACAACTAGCTTACCTAACTGTTAGAAACCACCGTACCTACAGACTGGGCCCTTGCCTATATGCCCTGCCTACCTAGGTCGTGTCTACCTACCTGGTAAATAGTAATTGAGAGGGGCAGCAGCCCATGAGTTTTGTAGCGATTATCTCCAGGGGGGACTTAGTTTCTTATCCCCACCCTCACAACCCCTTAGGATACTAGCCTCTAAGTCATGGCTTGTACCTGCTCTCCCACCCCTGGGAAGTTTGTACAAAGGTGTGAATAGATAAAGAGATGCTGTAAAATTGAGGATTCTAAGATATTTGTGTGTAATTTCTGCATGGATGACTGTTGACCGGGACAAGTCATCATGGCGGTGTGGAATGATGCAGAAGGAAAAAGGTGATTCAGAACGACTCAAGTAAGAAGAGAACGACTCCTCAGATAGGACGTCTCCCTTAAAGTCCCCCTGAATATCTGGGGTTATGTTACTTCTATATTGGATCGATGCTGTATTCACTGTAATGTGATTTGACCTGAGGCTGGTGTCTGACCTCTATTTGTTCTCATATGGCAGTGTTGTAGGTTTATACAGAGCTGTGTTGGACCCTATACGTGCGGTGATGTAGGTTATATCGGACCAAGTATAATTCAGCGTACATAGTGTCCCTGATTGACCCTGTATGAGGAGTTACACTTTTAACTTTCTTGCTGGTGTTTATTTTAGGAGGTGGCGGTAGGTGCGTGACCAAGGGAACGTGAGGGGGATATTGAATGTGGGTGGAGGGGATATTTGTATGTGGGTGGAGGGGATATTGTATGTGGGTTTGAGGTGGATATTGTAAGTGGGTGGTGGGGGATATTGTATGTAGGTGGAGGGGGATATTGTATGTGGGTTGGGAGGGGGAATATTGTATGTGGTTGGAGGGAATTTATGTGGGTGGAGGAAGATATTGTATGTTGGTGGGAGGGGGATATTGTATGTGGGTGGAGGGGATATTGTGTATGTGGTGGAGGGGGATATTGTATGTGGGTGAGGGGATATTGTATGAGGGTGGAGGAGAGAATGGATGTGGGTGGAGGGGGGATATTGTATGTGGGTGGAGGGGGATATTGTATGTGGGTGGAGGGGGATATGTGTGAAGTGGTGTTGGGGATATAGTAATGTGGGTGGAGGGGATATTGTATTGGGTGGAGGGAGATATTTATGTGCGGGTGGAGAGGGGATATTGTAAGTGGGTGGAGGGGGATATTGTATGTAGGTGGAGGGGATATTGTATGTGGGCTGGTGGGGCTATTGTATTGGGTGGAGGGGGATATTGTATTGGGTGGGAGGTGGGGATATTGTAATGTCTGGGTGGAGGGGATATGTTATGTGGGTTGGGGGGGATATTGTATGTGGGGTGGAGGGGGATATTGTATGGTGGGGTTGAGGGTGATAAATGTATGTGGGTGCTGGGGATATTGTATGTGTGTGGAGGGGGAAATTGTATGTGGGCTGGAGGGGGATATTGTAATGTGGGTGGAGGGAGCATATTTTGTTTGTGGTGGTGGGGATATTGTATGTGGGTGGAGGGGGTATATTGTATGTGGGTGGAGTGGGATATTGTATGTGGGTTTGAGGGGACATTGTATGTGGGTGGGAGGGGGATATTGAACTGTGGGTGAGGGAGATGATTGTATGTGGGTTGAGTGGATATTGTTGTGGGTGAGGGGGATATGGTATGTGGGTAGAGGGGGGATATTTGTATGTGTGGTGGAGGGGGATATTGTAATGAGTGGTGGAGGGGATAATGTTATGTGGGTGGAGGATATTGTATGTGGGTGCAGGGGGATATTTATGGGTGGAGGGATATTGTATGTGGGTGGGAGGGGATATTGTATGTGGTGGAGGGGGATATTGTATGTGGTGAGGGGGGAATTGTATGTGGGTGAGGGGGATATTGTTTTGTGGGCTGGAGGGGGATATGGTAAGTGGTGGTGGGGATATTGTATGTGGTGGAGGGGATAGTGTATCTGTGGGTGGAGTGGGGATATTGTATGTGGGTGAGGGGGATATTGTATATGGGTGGGAGGGTGATATTGTTTTTTTTTATGTGGTGGAGGGAGATAATGTATGGTGGGTGAGGAGGTAGATATTGTTATGTGGGTGGAGGGGATATTGTATGTTGGTGGAGGGTGATATTGTATGGTGGTATGAGGGTGAAATAGATATTAGGGAGGTAGGGGGATCATTGTAAGTGGGTTGAGCGGTGGATATTGCTAAAGGGGTTTGAGCCGGGATATTTGTAATGTAGGTATATGGGATAAGTATGTGGTTGTGGTGGGGAAATTGTTATGTGTGTGGATGTGGGATCATGTATGTGGGCTGGAGGTGAGTATAGTATGGTGGGTGATGGAGGGTGAATATGTTATGAGGGTGATGGGGGATAATGTATGGGGGTGGAGGGGGGATATTGTATGTGGCTAGGAGGATGAATTGTATTTGGGGTAGGAGGTATATTATATTTGGTGGAGGGGGATATTGTATGAGGTGGGGGAGGGGGATATTGTATGTGGGGTGAGTGTGGAAATTGTATGTGGGGTGTAGAGGATATTGAATGTGGCTGGAGGGTTGATATAGTAAATGGTGGAGGGGGATATTGTATGTGGGGTGGATGGAGATAATGTATTTGGTGGAGGGAGATATTGTATGTGGGTGGAGGGGGATATGTATGTGGGTAGAGGTGGGTATAATTGTATGTGGTGGTGGGGATATTGTATGTGGTAGGAGGGGGATATTGATATGAGGGTGGAGCGTGATATTGAAATGTGTGTAGGAGGGAAATTAATGTGTTAGTGTGATGGGCGGAACTTGTCGAGATGTGTGTGTGCTTTTGAAAATGACAGTGGGGTGGCTGTGGTGTGAAAATTGTGTGAAAGAAGTAGGTAGTGTGTGATATTAGAATGTAGGATGGCGTGGTAATATTGTATTAGGGAGAGTTTGATAAATAATGATGGGTTGAGGGGGATAAGGATGAGCTACTTAGCCCTTAGGTACTGACCAAATGTATGACTAGTACATTGTAACTACACACTTACGTTTGTTTTGCACACGTGAATTAGATTTGGTAAAATGGGAGCTATTTATGTCCGATGAGGCCGGTAAATATTTTCAGTACAGTAGGGTGGGCGCCAGCCGCAAATTCAACTCCCCTGTGGTCCCCCAGACCCCCCAGTCCGACACACAGCAAACGGCCGGACTCATTGCTTTCATTCCAAATCTTGGGCTGCTAATATGGTTATCCCTCGATTGTGGTTGTCAACGATTGCCGCTATTTTTCCCCGGCTACAGGGAAACCATACTTTGCACCCCATGGGGAACTCAGGAAATCTTCCCCCCAATCACCTTAGGGCACTTTCAGACCGGGAGGGTTGGCTTGTTTTTTCCTCCAAATGGTTTTACCATTTCTTGATGGCCCCTGGCACCCCCGTTGCCCGGGAAAAAAAGTTCAGCCCGTTGATGTGGAGGGGGTTTAGGGCGGGTTTATTGAGGCCGACCCCCTTTTCTTTCTTTTCGCTCCTTTTTCTCCCAAGTTCCTGTTTTCGAGAATATGTTCTGTTTGGTTACCATATATGTTATGGATATATCTCACCATTGCTTTCAGCTGTGGCAATATGCCGAGCTAGTCACCTGGGGGGTTTTCGGGGCGCTCACTACCCCTTAAAGCTACAGCCTCCTTTTTTTTTTTTATCCATGAAGCGCTCACCAAGCGACGATATATGCCGGACTGCTAGGCTCGACATGATTGTGTCTCAACTCCCCTTTCTCCTTGCTTATCATTGATGTTTATTTGTTCTTCCATATTGCGCTAACCTGAACTTTGTCTCTTTTGATGTAATTTGTGAGTGTATCTGTACTGAGTTTAATAATGTTATCTTGCAAACACTGTATTTGTTATACCTTTAATAAAAGCTCTTTGAATTTGAAAAAAAAAATTTTTTTTTTATTTATTTCAAAATATTAACAAAACCACACCAGAATGACATTTTATGTCACTTTACCCTCCCAAACAAATGGAATAAACATTGATCAATAAGTTTTATATACATAAAAATACAAATACAGTGTTTGGGGGTGGGGTGGAGGGGAGAGAGTGGCTAGCTCAAGACATGGCTGGTCACACTTATGTGACTCTCCTACTTGGGACACATTTATCCTGCTGACATCCCAATGTTTTATACCCTGCACCACAGGTGAACTTCTATTACTCATACCTGGGTGATTTCTGGAGCATCATCAGCTGGTGAATGCCATGTCACATATGCAAAGCCCTTAAAGGGGTTTTGCCACGATGTAATGTTGACGTGGGATCCTCCAAAATGGGTATTTAATCACTTTTCTAAATATATGTGATTACAAAAAATGAAGACTCTGAGAGCTACAGCATTTCTCAATCCCCCTTAGTTACCTGAAAGCTTGCATTAGACACGACCAGAGCAGCTCACAGGTCGGCTTGCCGTGAAACACTTCTTATCTGATGACAGGAAAATGAATTGAGCTTCAAGGGGCTGGGTAAAAAGAGCAGTGTATGAGCCTGTGTCTTGCTGTATAGAGAATCAAATGTTATAAAGTTATTATTTGAGTTAAGTTTTGAGACGCTCCCTTATTCCTCACTCTCTGCTCACCCCTTCCATCTCTTCCCTGCAGTGTTCGTGACTCAGCGTGATTTGTTTATATTCTACTCCCGTGCTGATAAGGAGGTAAGTAACTCAGTCCTGGCAAAACCCCTTTAAAGTACCAGAAGAGCTGAAACCTTCCAGAAGTCACCCCATCTTGGATTCAAAATCCCTCATGGATCTCATCTAGGGGTATATTGTGCTTTTTGGGTGAACAGGTGTTCCACAGTTTTTTTAGCATTGGGCCATGAAAATAGTTTTTTGGGCTTCATTTTTACAGCGTAAGGGCTTGTTTTGCGGGATGAGTTGAAGTTTTCAATGGTACCATTTTGAGGTTCATGTGATGCTTTGATCACGTTTTAACTAAATACAGCAATCCTAATAGTGTTTTTTATTTTTATTTTTTACAGCAGTCACCGTACGGTACAAATTACATGCTAGTTGTATTCAGCAGGTCGATTCAATTACAGTAATATCCAATCTGTATATTTTTTTATGTTTTACTGCTTTTACACAATGCACTTTTATTTAAAAAAGATTATTTTTTTTGCAGGATGAGTTGATGTTTTTATTGGTACCAATAATATAGCAATTTTGGTAGTTTTTTAAAATTTTTAACAGTGCTCAGAGTGCAGTGCTTGTGACATGTTAATTTTGCTCTGTGGGTCGATACAATTACGGCAATATCCAATTTAAATCGATTTTTATGTATTAGCACTTTTTTTTGTTGTGTAGAACAATATTTTGCATCACTATCTTCTGATATCTTTTTTTATTTTTCTGTATACAGAGCTGTGTAAGGGCTTTTTTTGCATGATGAAATAATGTTGGTACAACTTTTGCCTTTATATAACTTTCTGATTGCTTTTTATTCCATTTCGTGCTGCGGGATGAACAAAAATCGCAATTCTGTCACAGTTTTTTTTATAGCGTTCATCGTGCGGGTTAAACACTGTGACAGATTTATAGGCGACAATACCAAATATGTGTACTTTATTTATTTTTGATCTTTTTTGGGGTGATTAGGTTATTGTACTGGAAAAAGGGTGGTGTTGTGTTTTACTTCTTTTTTCTTGTTTTTTTATTTGTCATATATTCATTGTTGTTCCATGAAAATATATATTACAATATACAGTATGCAATAATGTGTTTTTGTGAGATATTATATATTTATAGTAGTCAGTGCACAGCTTGTATAACAGTGTAAATTTGTTGTGCCCTCAAAATAACTCAACCCACAGTAATAATTGTCTAAACCACTGGCAACAAAAGTGAGTACACACCTAATTGAAAATGGACAAATTGTGTTCAAAGTGCTAATGTTTTGTGTGGCCACCATTATTTTTCAGCACTGCCTTAGTTCTCTTGGGCATGGAGTTTATTAGAGCTTCACAGGTTGTCACTGGAATCCTCTTCCACTTCTCAATGACGACATCATGGAAGTGGATCTTAGAGACCATGTTTGACTTTTACCCTTATTTTCTTTAGCAAGCGGTTACAGCTCTGAGGTCACAGCAAGGTCCACCATTGACAGAAACACAGACAGGTTTCCAGGGTCCAAATACGGTTGCTCTGTATTTTATTGGCACCCATGCATTAACAGTGGCATTAAATAGAAAACAGCAAACCAAAAGTAAATCCTGCTCCTCCGAGCACTGACTAATAAAGTGGTAGTTTCCACTGTGTTACTGGCTGTTGGCTGAGTGGTATGTTCCGCCCATGTTGCGGATTGGAGCGCGCACAGCATGTGGATGCAAGGATAGTGCAGGGGAGAGACAGAGAGAGAGAGAAAGAGAGAGAGATGCAGTCCCATGTAAACACAAACAGATAAAGCGTATAGTTTTGTTCTGCAGATCTGTAGGAGGTCAGAGGTGTAATAATCTGCAGGATATATCACTGTGTGTGAGAGAGAGAAAAAAATCACCCATCTTTCCCAGAGTCCTGAATGTCAAATGCCCATTTTAGTTACAAAGTATGTAGAGAGAGCGAGAAATGTAGATATAAACTATCGCATTACACTTAGCTTTCACTTCCAATGATTTCTTAGGCTATGTCTACACAGCAAATACTGAAATGCAATCGTATTTTGGACGGGATTTTGTCATTTGCTGTGTGCACATAGCCTTAGTCTCAGACAGCTGAGAATCTCTCCGTTCCCTGTGGGGCGTGTCTGCAGAGAGTGAAAATACTCCCTACTGGGAGGAGAAACAAGGCCCCCCCCCCCTATTTCTTAACCTCTCTTGAACCAGCAAAAAAAGGCTGCCAATGCGTAGCGAGATAACCCCTTTAACATCCCAGATGAAGCATTGGTGCGAAACGTGCACCAGGAGTGTGTGGGTAATTACCAGTGAACACTGTTGCACTTGCACTTTATTTAAATTTTAGATTTATTGCTCACTTTTTTGCTTATATGTATTTGATGTTTAATTATCCTTTCTTTGAAATTGGTTATTATATTTATGCACATACAAACCTTTAAATTTTGCTGTATGCACTAAATATTTATGATTTTTTTAATTATCACTAATTATCACACTGTTATTACCCACTTGTCCTTTATTGGTGATTTCTGCAATATCATTTTATTTTAATATTATTTTAATATTGATTCATAATAAAATAGTTTTCATTGATAACAGTTATTGTATATGATTATTTATTTTGAATTTGGCATTCAACTTAGGGTATGTTCACAAGGCGTAATTTCGGCACGCATTTCGCAGCGTATTTGCACTTAATACGCGGCGAGATCCACGCCGCACTTACGTTAAGCTCTCATAGAGAGCTCTGGATTACGCCTCGTCCCCCGTGTGTACAATACGATCGTATTGTACGCGCGGGGAGATAAGTTACAATGTAATTATATGCAGTGACTTATATGCGCACGAGGCATGGCTCGGACTGGGACGCCGGCGGGATCGGGGTTGCGTGTGGGACCCCGGCTGGCAGTGCCGTCGCTCCCCCGGGCCCGGCCGCCAAATTGGTCATGAATGCCTGGGACCTTAGTCCCGAAGCGGCTCAGAGGGGACGGGCCCGGAGTTGGGGACTAATGTCCCGCCAACTCCCAGGGGCCTATAACTGCGCCCAATTAGGTGTCAGCGTGAGCTCGAGCACCGCCGCACTCCGCTTCGCCAACCGGCTCTGGCAGCTTAAGGCAATTAGGCCTTAAGCCTCCGGATTGGTGCCGGCCCTACTGCTGACGTAGCTCGCGCGCGGTGACGTCACATCACCCGCGCCTATGCAGCGGCTTGGCTCAAGATAACCAAGGGGCTTCGGCCAGGGGGGAGCTTTAAGATTGGAGCGGCTTGGGGGTCGGAGCGGGGTACGAGGTAAGTGGCCTGTTGTTTGTTTTTTTATCTACTTAAAGGGGCCTAATGGCTACTAAAAGGGGGTGGCACTGGCTATGGAAGGGGCCCTGGCTTAATGAAAGGGGGCCCTGGCTAATTAAAGGGGCCCTGCTAAAAAGGGGCTCTGGCTAAGAAAGGGGGCTCTGGTAATGAAGGGAGCCATGACTACATTACCAGCGGCGGCCCTGAACTACCTACAGGGGGCACTGTCTACCTACAGGGGGCCCTAACTACTACAGAGGACCCATGACTGTCCATTAGGGGCCCTAACTACACTACAGGGAGCCCCTAACTACCTACAGGGGGCCTAACTGTCTAAAAAGGGCCCTCCTGACTACCTAAAAGGGACCCTGACTAACTACAAAAACTAAAGAGGGCCCTGACTTCCTGCAAACTTAGCTATAAGGATAACGGGCCCTAAATGCTGTATATCTACCTAATGAGACCCCTAACTGCCTGTTCATCACTCTCTCGAACCCTTAAAGAGAAGAGACCCCTTAACTGGTAGCTCTTGTGACCTCTAGTAGTGTTTTATGTTATTATTATAAATGTGAGACGCTCAGCTAAAACTGCTTGCACCTGTGTAATTACCTATTGACTAGAGTAAAATATTATAATTGATAGTTGATTGCCTACGGGGATCGCTTTAGTTGTATTGGTTGTTTCGCTCCGATTCTGTTTCCGATACCCCTGTAGATACACTCCAACTCGCCACTTTTAGATTGGGTTAATAGGAGAGGTGCATTCACGGTACTTGATAGTTTATGTGCTATTGTTCCCCGCTTTCTCCATACTAGCCCTATGGGTCGTTGTGGTATCTCTTAAGGAATGGTGGGAAATGAGGTAGAAGGAGAAATGCTTTATGAACAATTGAGGCTTCTAAGTATTTGAATCAATATTGGTTGGTATATGTAGAATCTCTGCATAGGGATGAATCATGGGACTATCTCTCGCATCAGCGCAGATGTGTGAGGAATCGATGCAGAATGGATTTAGAAAGGTGTAATCAAACGAGAGATCGACGTAGACTCATGAGAGAAGAAAAACGAATGTTCTCATCAGATACATGACATCTATCGTCAGGTGAAGATAGCCTAGAGATGATGTCCACGTTTGGTCAAAGTGGTACGAGTTACTTATATATTGGATCCGTGCTGTATTCATTGTAATGTGATGTGACATCAGCTGGTGGTTCGACCCTTATTTGGTCACTATATGACGTGTGTGTGATTGTGATTGAGGTATTGTATTACCTGGAGCTGAGTGCCTCTGAACGTACATCTCATATGGTGGTCTTCGCTATGGCTCTCTCTCGCGGTTGTTGGATGTAGGTTTTCATAATCTCGTATGTTTGCTGGTGGGGCGTTATGAGATTCACCCTACATATGTGGTATCTATTATGGCACAGTTGTTGTATGGCCTTGATTAACGCTGAGTCACAAATAGGGTGATCGAACCACAGTATTTTGCTGGGGTCGCTTAATATTGTCGGCTGGTGTTGGTTTAGGTTATTACCTGAGCTGGTCTCTGAACCTCTATGTGGTCTCCATATAGGCCGCGCTGGTAGATCTATGTTGTAGGTATGTTTTTAGATATTTCTCTCGCTCGGTTGTTGTGTTCTAAGGCTTAGGGCGACGAGAGACGTATACACTTGTCCCTGATTGTAGGAGTGATACGGGATAAGACAAATTATTGAGTTTCTCGCGGTGATAGGAGGGAATACAGAGCTGCTAAGTATTTCTTTGTCTGGTGTGTTGTACTTGATTTTAGAAGGTGGGCGAGTCTTGTGTAAGATCGAACAATGATATGGGAAAACATGGTAGGGGGAGTATTGATAGTGTTGAGATATTGAAGAAGGGGATCAGTGTATAGTGGGTGGAGGGGGATATGGAATGGAGCAACTTAGCCCTGTGTCTATGTTATGTTAGACTGACAAATGTCCTGTCGACCAAACTGCTATTGTGGTACTTATCACCTCAATACAGTTCTGTTGCATTTTGTACGAGAGGAC
Source organism: Phyllomedusa bahiana (assembly GCA_025379985.1). Lineage (NCBI taxonomy): Eukaryota > Metazoa > Chordata > Amphibia > Anura > Hylidae > Phyllomedusa > Phyllomedusa bahiana. The sequence continues at coordinate 29,719 of JAODAL010036325.1, forward strand.
ATGGTAATATTTTCATGTACAAGTAGGGTGGGGCCCCCAGGAATCAACTCCCCTGTGGGCCCAGACCCCCCAGTTCCCGACAGATCGGACCTACTGAGTATGCTGATCAGCGCGACTCCCAAAACACGTACTGTATGTGCCGCAATTATGCCATGTGAACATACCCTCAAAGTTCAGACAAGAGGTTACAGTCTTCGAAGAAGTAGGTTTGACACTAGAGGTAAAGGAGCTTGTGTTCGCTTTTAGGTAATGTTCCGAAGCGATCACTCGAACATTTACTTTATTGTAATGTGTTAGTAACACACACAATGGATTTGGACAAGAAATGTGATGCAGATTCCATGAGTAACAAACTATTGATTAGTGCAGCGACAACAATGGGGAATGAGGGAGCTGTGTAGAATAATGTTACAGTTTATCGACATAATAGAGCAAAATGTTTAAAAGCGTGGGTTAGAATTATAGATCACACGCTCTCTTAATTAGTTTAGGTGAGACTTCGCGCTCAGCGCTCTCTAATTGGAAATGGTCCCATATAGAGGATGGGCCGAATTTATATCTCGGAAAATTCGTGTTTCGGTACACTGTTAGACACTCGAATTGTTCATGACAAAATTAGGAATCTGTTCCCGAATTAGAACTATCGGGTCTCTCCGAGGAATCGCTGTGTTAAAAAACAGCTATTTCCAGTCTGTCAGAGCCTCGAAGGGGTGCTGAATGAACGTACTGTGTATGCCGATGCATTAGGAATTTGCAGAGGGTTGGCGTTGGTGTTTGGTCTGTTATATCAATAGAAAACTGTTGTCTGCATTCTTCGTTAGTATGAAACTACGAATATTAATGAGCGTGCCGCTCTTAGAAACGATCTACAGACTATACAATAATTACACTCTGCGGCACTTAAAGAGGGCTAAAACTGACAAAAAATGATGGGGGAATGTAGACTGATAAGTCATTGCAGCGACTGCTGGAAAAAAGAAACAAGCATGAAGGGCACAGGTGGCAACATCATGTTGAGTGTGGAGGTTGGACGAGACAAGGGCAAGCAGACTATAGCCATGACATGATTGGTCTGATAGCGAGAGTTGGGACATCACTATGTAGTGAGAAAATTGCACTGGGTGGAATTCGTTTTACGAAATTTAGGTAGGACGGCTCAGATATAGTATAAAACAGGAGTAGGCACAGGAGTGGCAACAATGACACAATTTGGTGTAAAGGTTGCGCCTGCGGTCCGGGACCAAGGGTAAGCGGTAGCAACCCGAGTTCCACATGACAGGTCCCCGGCGGGGACAGGTGGCGTCGTGGGCGCATCCGTCCGGGCCGTCCGGCTCCGACAAGCCCCGTCCATAGTCACTCACCAACGTGTCCTCTGTCTCTCCCGTAACCGGTCTCGTCCCATGCCAATTTTGGCCGAGAGATGCGCACAGTGCTATTTTAGTCCTCGATGCCGCTGTGTGCAGCTACGCACCGTCATGTGAAGTTTAAATACGGGACTCTTGCGGCCAAGGTTATTTGCTTGGTAATGTGTCTGGAGGGCTGTGTCCCTTTATCGGTTTTGCATCCTGACGTCACATTTCCCTGCTGGATAGCTACTGTGTTTGGCTCCTGAGCACTTAGTGAAAGGCATTATCCAAAGATGGTGTATTTTCTCGCTCTGTTCATCCTCCTTCCCCGCATATGGTATTATAATTGTATCATGGAACATACCTGTGCATACGTATTCACTGATTCGGCTCCGGCGTAAGACTCTACTTGCCGCTGCCCTGGACCTTCCTGCATTGTCCACGACCAGAACCATTGACTGCCTGCCCTGACCTTCTTGCCCTCGCCACGCTACAAGATTTTGGACTACGCGATTGCTCTATGTACCTACGTCGTCATTGCATGGAATTTCGGCCCTCTGCCCATCGAAGCATAAGTCAAGATCAGGGGGGACGAACCTTGGTAGCCTCACGCCGCAGCAAGTCCATCTGCTTTGCGCGGAGCTCTGGTGATTAGTAAAACTGGGTTGGGTACTGTACTTAGAGATTCCGCTAATTCTCCCTCTGCGCTGGACTTAAAACTATCATCGATTGCGGTGGTCCGGCGGATCCATATACCCAGCGCCACGTTAGATTCCAGCCATGGGATCCCGCCAAAGGTGACCCTGCCCAAGCGGCGGCGATCTTACGACGCGGGTAGGTACAGCACGTTGGGCCTAGTCATCTACCGCCTGATGATAGCACTGTATCGCAGCCTACTGTTACTTCAGAATCAGCAGGCAAAGCGCGCACAGTCCTCTCCCAGTGTCTGCTATCCCGGCGCGCACCGTCGGTGGATCGTCTATAGAGTGCTCATGCCGTTTGCAATTGGCTGTTACACGTGGTGATCACATACAGATGCTGACTGTACAAGATCTCCCTCCTATTGCTCCAATCTCAGCTGTTGCCGGGACATGACTCCTCTCATGCTCCTCTGTCCGGGTTTCATTACCCAGTGCTCTATGTCACTATTTCAGTAATGATGGCGGCAATATACAGTTTCTCTCCTCGGACGAGCGTCTAAGATGGTTCGTAGGGGAGCCTCCTATAAGGGAAGGGGCCCTGGGTTGGGAAAACTCCCCTCTGGGACAGGAAACGAACTGTGACTGCGGCTCTACAGACCCTTCCTCCAAGAATTCCGCACCGTATTCGAGGAGACGGCCGCGTGATTCTCTGCATGAGAGCCGCCCCTCTTGAGCATTCGTCTCAAGGCAACTCCTCTGTGGGAGAACTTTGCGGATTTACAGTTCCGTTACCTGGCTTCGGAGCTCCAACGTGGAATGATGCCGCATCTGGCCACTTTTCAAAAAAGGGCCTGTCCAGCCGGGGGGTAAAGAAGCTTTTGGCAGCAAGAGGACCTCACCGTCCTCCTGAGCGAATTATTCCCTCAGCAACTCGCATTCGCATGTAAGGTTCGCCTGAGGAGGAAGGAAGAAGAGGATGCGTCAGGGTAAGAGACTTGCACGCCCCGTCGGCGGTTTCAACTGATTTGGCCCTGGTTTTTTCCACGATCCCATACCTTTTGCTTGCCACCTCAAGCCTCGAGTTGGAACCCATGCAATGTGGGACCGGGCCCATTTATGGAGCAGGGAGCTGAACGTCGCTCCGTACCGAAAAGCTATGTCTCTACTGCGCTAGCCGGATAATTTCTGCAGAAGCCGGCAGCTACGTCTCCAGCGTCTGGGAAGGAAACGCTCACACCTAGATGACTACGTAAGGGACGAGGGGTCATCACCTATGGTAGCAGTTTTCCTACTCTCACACGTTTGATGTTGTAAAGTGAGGTGACTTCTGATGATTGTCTTGCGCTCCGGAGTTCTGCCTTCTTGGATTCGGGGTCTGCCGGGAACCTCATCCTAGCTCATTGGTAACACGTTAACCCACATCACACTGTTGTGCCAGGCTGGAGAAGCCGTCTTATATTTCTCTTCGGTAGTGGGGAGGCTCCTCGCATGTGACCCCCATCCAGTAACATATACACCAGCCACAAGGATCTGGTATAAACTCCGTGTGGGGGCGCTACAAGATAGGAGAGAGATCAGGGTTTCAGTCGTTCATTGTCCACCTGTGCTGCGTTGCCATATAGGTTTGATCCTATTGGGGCTATTTAAACTGAGCTGGCAACGACATGCCCTTTACTAAGTCTTTCTCGACTGGAAGAACAGGCTCAGTAAGTAATGCGTTTGGGACACGGAATGCCAGTTAGAATACAAGTTGGCTTGGAAAGTTCTACACGGACTCTCGGGTCCACTATCACACTTCCTCCGCACACTACGCTTGATCAAAAAGCCAACAGTTGCCCAGGCCTGCCAGCCAAGTACCAGGACTTTGGGGACGTTATTCTCCGAGGAAAGAGGGCCGATTCGCTACCACCAGATAATCGGCACCCATTAAGCTGTACCTATATTGACCTCTCCTATCAAGGAAAACAGCAAAGTGCCGACCAATCCCCGGGACGAGTGGGTGTGTACCGTTTGTCTAGTGCACGCGAGACTCAGGACATGTCGGCTACATTAGGAGAACTGCAGGAAAGGATTCATTCGTAATCCTACCTCCCAGCCGGAGCCGGGTTTTTCTTCGTGCAGGAGATTGGATGGTTCCCTCAGTACCCGCTCGTTAGTAGAGATCCACCTACCGGGGTCAAATAAGATCACTCTGTGTTGATTAATCTAAACCGCCTCGGCCTAACCTTCTCCCACTGATCTCAGAGCTTTTGACCATCCTCATGGACCAAGCGGGGCTAGGTGTTTTCCAATTGGGATCTGCGAGTAGCCTATAACCTCATCAGAATTCGGGAGTGGGGACGAGTGGAAGACGGCGCTTTAATACCAGAGATGGTCTTTTTGAGTATCTTAGTGATGCCCTGAGAGAGAGAGGTTGTAATGCTCCAGCGCGTGATCCAAGAATCTGGTGTCAGCACGATGTCTTCCGGATCTCATGTACACCTGCGTCATCAGTGTTCTCCCATAGATGGAACACTCCACATCATTGTTCTCACCCTGTCGTCGCTAGTGAGAATCTCAACGGGCTCTAAGTGGCCAGGTTACTTGAATCCGTCTTGCGCAGCAGAACCGCTAGAATAACTGTACAGCCACATGACTGGAGGTAAAATGTTTTCTTATTCCATCGGATCACAAGCCTACCTTTACCTAGGCTACATAGTCGAGGCTGAAGGCAATAACAGATGGATCAGCAAAATTCTCTCACTGCCGACCGGTACTAAATGGCCCCGTCTGGTCGTTTCTGCGGGCAATACAGCGCTTCCTGGCTGTCGCGAATTATTACCGGACAATTTATTCCCACACTTCTACACTTGGTGGTTCCTATCGGGCCACTTACTAGGAAGAACGCGAAACCCGAGATGTTGGCCTCCCCCTCCTACCACTGGAGGCTGAGAAGGCGTTTGTGATTAAGTTAGGCCTTCTACATGCTCCTGTCTTGGTCCGCCTGATTTTCGAGGAGGACGTTCTCCTTGTAGGCGGATTGCCTCTTCACGTTTGGGGGAGGGGTGGTCCTCACACAGGAAAGGCCCACAAGGCAAAGATTCTCACATATGGTTCTTCTCAAAGACCTTTTCGCCGGCAGAGCGGGAAACTATATGCCATTGGCGGACCGGGAAACTCTTGGCCATCAAGTTAGGCTAGAGGGAAGTGGCGACATCTGATGGACGGGGGCTCGTCATCCAATCCGGAATCTTTTCGGACCATCAAAAATTTGTTGTTCTTCAGACGGCTCAACGTCTAAAACCCTCACGCCAAGCCCTGTATGGTTCTTTTTTTCTCACGTTTTGACTTCCGTATATATTTCGGCCTGCTGAGAAAAACGTCAAGGCAGATGCCTCTCATCGTGCCTCGGACGTGGTTTCGGTGTGAAGAAACCCATGTCACAACACATCATGTTCCCCCGAACGGTTTAGTTCACGTGGCTCCCGCAGATCTCCAAAACATTCCTACGGGCCCAAAACTTTCGTGCGGGTGATCAGGAAAGATTTGGATGGGGGCCCTAGCTCCTTTGTGGCTTGGGGACCCCGGAGCTCGGAAGTTTACCTTTTATCTGGGCACTATGGTGGCCCCACTTGGCACAAGTTTTAAGGGCTTAAAACCCCCCTGTGTCAAATGTGTCCCGGAAAAAAGGTCCCACGCCCAGGCCCCCCAGGCTCTTGCATCCTCTGCCCTGCCAGAGATCCCTTTTGGGCACTGTATGGACTTCTCACGGAAACCACCAGACCTCGGGAATTTTTTGGCCCTTTTGGGTGGTTTGGGGCCGGTTCTCAAAAGATGTCCCCCTTTGGCCTCCCCCCCTGGCCCGCCGTCTGCCCACAATTGGTTTTTTTTTTCCCGGATATTTGGCTTCATGGGCTCCCACACATTGTTTCCCACCGCGGGGTTCAGTTTTTTTTCCCAAATTTTTGGGTGCGTTTGCTCCGATGCAATCAAGTTGGGTTTTTCTTGGATTTACCCTCTCCAAAAGGGCAGGTGGAGAGAGGGGAACCGATTCTGGAGAATACCCGGTCCCTTTTTATCGGACGTCGGAAACCCCGGACTGAACTGTCCCCTGGGCCAAATTTTTCGTTTTTAAAACCCCTCGGGACTCGGATTTGCCGGCGCGTCCCCGTTCTTTGTTTGGGTTTTAGCCCCCACCCGCAATCCCTCTTCCCCTGCTTCCCCGACTAGGGTGTGCCCGCTGTTTAAAGACCCAAAAGGGCGGGATTTTTTAAAAAACCCCCGGGGAGGGTTGCGGCGGGCTTTTTCTACTTCGGGCCCCCTTTGCCCCTATGAAGGGTTTAGGCAGACAAAAGGAGAAGGGCCGGCCCCGGGGTTTCTCCCTGGGGGGCCCAAGGGTTTTGGGTCTCCTCAACGTATGTGCCCCCAGAAAGGGTTTCCCGGGCTTAAAATTGGGCCCTTTGTTCATTCCCGGACCTTTCAGGTTTTTTCCCGGGAGTTGAACCCCCGGACATAAAAAGCCCTTTTTTGCCCCCCATTTCCCGGATCCCCATAAAAGCCTTTTTTATGTTTTTCCTCTTAAAACCTTTTGGTTCTGAAAAGGTTTTTCGGGAAAAAATTGGTTTTGGCCTTCCCCAGTAGCCGAATCCCCTGGGCATCTTCGAACGGGAAAAAGGCATTTTGGCTATTGAAGACGGGTTTAGGGGGAGCGGGTTTTTCCTGTGGGGTTTTGGGGGGGGGGTTTGGACCCGAGGAGAATCCTGGAAAGGGTTTAAACGAACATCCCGAACGGGACCTCATCCTCAGATTTTTGCGCCTAAAAAAGGGGGGGAGGTCTAAGGGGGGGAACTTTTAAAGGGTTGCGCCGGGTTCCCGGGGCCGGGGCCGCGGTCGCACCCGCGTTCCCCCCTGAAAGGTCCCCGGCGGGGAAGGGTGGCGCCCCGGGCCGGGACCGCCAGCCGTTGGCCCTGTTCCCCATCCAATCACCTGGCCTTGCTCCGTCGGTCTCGTCCCCTGCCCGGCGGAATTGCGCATGCGCGCCCCCCCCAGCGCGCGCGCTGTCCATGTTTAATTTTAAAAAGGGGAAAATGCGCCCAGGGAACTGGGGGAAATTTTCCCCGGGGGCCTTTTTCCCTTTTATAGGTTTTTTCATCCACGTTTACTTCCTGCTGGATCTATGTTGCCCCCAGCCTTAGGGGAAAGCGTTCCTTTTAAAATATTTTTTTCGCCTTACCGTTTTTACCAGGAAACCCCCTTTCTATGTTTTTCCGACTTTGAACCTTCCGCCGGCCCGCCCTGACCCCTTTCCCGCCGTCCACGACTTGATTCTTGGGCCCCGAAATTTCTGTACCCCCGCTGCACCTTTGGCCGCCAAACGAAAACAAGTCACTTAAGGGGGGGTGACCGGTAGCCTCACGCCGCGGGCAAGTCCATCCCGCTTTGCGGGGGCTCTGGTGAAAACCGGAGGGCTATTAGTTTTCCGTTTCTCTGGCGTGGCTTAACTATCATCGCTTGCGGTGGTCCGGCGGATCCACTACCCAACCGTCACAGTTTGTAGGTCACAGCAGCAGCCACAGCAGCAGCATGAGGTCAGACAGTGGCACAATGACATTCTGGAGGTGGAAAAAAACTGGAGTAGGCCACAGAGTGGCACAATGAACAGTGTGGGGGTCCCGGCAGCAGCAGCCTGAGGACAGACAGGGGCACAATGACATTCTGGAGGTGGGAAAACAGTAGTAGGCCACAGAGTGGCGCAATGACAGAGTGTGGAGGTCACGGCAGCAGCCACAGCAGCAGCATGAGGTCAGACAGTGGCACAATGACACAGTGTGGAGGGCACCGCAGATGCAGCATGAGGTCAGACAGTGGCACAATGACATTCTGGAGGTGGCAAAAACAGGAGTAGGCCACAGAGTGGCACAATGGCACAGTGTGGAGGTGACGGCAGCAGCCACAGCAGCAGCATGAGGTCAGACAGTGGCGCAATGACATTCTGGAGGAGGCAAAAACAGGAGTAGGCCACAAAGTGGCACAATGACACAGTGTGGAGGTCACGGCAGCAGCAGCATGAGGTCAGGCAGTGGCACAATGACATTCTGCAGGTGGCAAAAACAGCAGTAGGCCACAGAGTGGCACAATAACAGAGAGTGGAGGTGATGGCGGCAGGAGCAACAGCATGAGGTCAGAGAGTGGCACAATGACACAGTGTGGTGGGCACAACAGCAGCAGCATGAGGTCAGGCAGTGGCACAATGACATTCTGGAGGTGGCAAAACAGTAGTAGGCCACAGAGTGGCACAATGAAAAGAGAGTGGAGGTCACACCCAGCAGCAGCATGAGGTCAGAGAGTGGCACAATGACACAGTGTGGGGGGCCCCCGGCAGCAGCACCCTGGGGTCGGCAGTGGCACAATGACATTCTGGAGGTGGCAAAACAGTAGTGAGCCACAGAGTGGCACAATGACAGAGAGTGGAGGTCACAGCAGCAGCGCATGAGGTCAGAGAGTGGCACAATTACCAGTGTGGAGGGCATGGCAGCAGCAGCATGGAGGTCAGACAGTTGAGACTCTCGGTTCACATATCATGATCAGAACATGTTTAAGCTGCCCAACGACTTTCAACGTGGTCTCAAATCGGGCAGTCCTATCCTATCTTTACCTCTCAATCGAGCCAATCAGGCCTCTCACTGGGTCACCGACCTCCATTATTCAGAGAGAAAAAATAAAAAACACCCAACCTGCAAAGCTGCCCTTCTTATGACGCCTGTGAAGTGGGCGGGGACAAAAACCCAAAAAGGAAAACACCCCTTCCTTTCCTATAGGTTAAAATCAATGTACACAATTTAAGTATTTTTCTGCACACAAAAACATTTTTGAAAAAGTATGCAAACCTGGGTGCCACTGGGAGGGTTTCGGCACAATGTAATTTAATGTTTAAAACCCCAGACCGCCGCCAGCGCACATTTCGCAAAAAGGGCAAAAACCGTCGAAATCCCCAAAAAAGCATTTATGCTATCTAATACATGAAAAAACTTTTTTGGGCTCTGGTTCAATATCATGTCAGAACATGTTTAAGTGCCCCCCCACTTTAACATGGTTCAAAAACGGGCAGAGTGTTTTTTTTTTTTTTCTCTCTGAAAAAAGGGGTCGGTGGGCCCCGTGAGAGGCCTGATTGGCTCGATTGAGAGGTAAGATAGGAAGGACTGCCCGATTTTAACCCGTTGAAAGTCGGGGCGCTTAAAATTTTTTGTCATGATATGTGAACGAGAGTCTCAAAGTTTTTTTTTGTTGATAGATAGCTAAATGCTTTTTTAGGATTTCGACGTGTGTATTGCCCTTTTTGCGAAATGTGCCGCTGGCGGCGGTTTGTGTGCATGTTTAAAAATTTCATGGTGCCGCAGCCCCGCCGTGGCACCCCGGTTTGCATACGTTTTTTTAGAAATGTTTTTTTGTGCAGAACATCGTTATACTTGTGTACATTTATTTTAACTATTGGAAGGGAAAGGGGGGCTTCCTTTTTGGGGTTTTTGTCCCGCCCACTCCAAGGCTGTATTTAGAAGGGCACTTTGCAGGTTGGGTGTTTTTTATTTTTTCTCTCTGAATAATGGAGGCGGTGACCCCGTGAGAGGCTGATTCTCGTTGAGAGGGGTAAATAGGTTTGGGGCTGCCCGATTGAGACCACTTGAAAGTCGTGGGCAGCTTAAAAATTTCTATCTGATATGGAAAACCAGAGTCTCAAAGTTTTTTCATGTATGATAAAGATAAATTTCTTTAGGATTTCGACGTGTTTTTATTGCCCTTTTTTCAGAAGTGCCGCTGGCGGCGGGCTGTGTGTGTCATGTATAATTACATGGTTTTCCGCGCCCCGCCCGTGGCACCCAGGTTTGATACGTTTTTTCAGAAATGTTTTTTGTGCAGAAACTTCTTATATTGGGTACATTATTTTTAACCTTATTGGAAGGAAGGGGTGCTTCCTTTTTGGGTTTTTCCCCCGCCCACTCTCAAGGCTGTCATAAGAAGGGCAGCTTTGCAGGTTGGGTGTTTTTATTTTTTCTCTCTGAAAATGGAGGTCGGTGACCCTGAGAGGCCCGATTTTGGCCCATTGAGAGGGGAAAAATAGGATAGGATCCCATTTGAACCCGTTGAAATTGGGAGCTTAAAAATGTTCTGATATGATATTTAACCGAGATCCAAAGTTTTTTATGTTTGATAGATAGCATAAATGCTTCTTTGGGATTTCGACGTAGTGTATTGCCTTTTTTGCAGAAAAGTGCCGCTGGCGGGGGTCTGTGTGTGTAATGTTTTACTGTGTGCCGCAGCCCTGCCAGTTCACCCCGGGGTTTTCATACGTTTTTTTAGAAAAGTTTTTGTGGCAGAAATATTATACTTGGTTTACATTGATTTAACCTATATGGAAGGAAGGGGGGGTTCATTTTGGGTTTCTGTCCCCGCCCACTTCCCAAAGGTGTCATAAAAAGGGAGTTTGCAGGTTGGGTGTTTTTTATTTTTTCTTCTGAATAATGGAGGTCGGGGACCCAGTGAGAGGCTGATTTTGGCCCATTTAGAGGTAAAGATAGGATAGGACTGCCCCATTTGGACCCTTGAAAGTGTGGGGAGCTTTAAAAATTTTGATCATGATATGTGAACCCGGGGTTCAAAATTTTTTATGTTGTGATAGCATAAAGCTTTTTGGGGGTTTCGACATAGGTATTGCCCTTTTTGGGTCAGCAGTGGCACAATGACACAGTGTGGAGGGCACGGGAGCACAGCATGAGGTAGACAGTGCAAAAGACATTCTGGAGGTGGCCAAAAAAAAGGGTAGGGCCCAGAGGGCACAATGACCCCAAAGTGGAGGTCACAGCAGCGCCACACGCAGCATGAGGTCGAAGTGCAAAAGACATTTTGGGGTGGAAAAAATGGAGTAGGCCCCAGAGTGGCACAATGACCAGTGTGGGGTCCCCGGCACCAGCAACAGCGGCACGCTGAGGTCACAGTGGCAAATGACACAGTTTGGGGGGGGCACGGCAGAGCAGCATGAGGGAGACAGTGGCACAATGACATTCTGGAGGTGGAAAAAAAAGATGGCCCAGAATGGGACAATGAAAGGTGGAGGTGACGGGAGCAGCCCCAAACAGCAGATGAGGTCAGGGCCGTGGCACAATGAATTTGGGGGGGCAAAAAAAGAGAGGCCACAGAGTGGGCCCAAAGACACAGTGTGGAGGTTCGGCAGCGCCACAGCAGCGCATGGGTCAGTCAGTGGCAAAAAAGACATTTTGGAGGTGGCAAAAAAAGTAGTAGGCCCCAGAGGGCACAATGACACAGTGTGGAGGGCACCCGGGGAGCAGCAGATGAGGTCAGCGGGCCCCCAATACATTTGGATGGCAAAAAAGGAGTAAAACCCCAGAATGGCACAATACCAGTGTGGGGGGGATGGAACGCAGATGAGGTCAGACAGTGGCCAATACACAGTTGGGAGGGGACGCAGCAGCAGAATGAGGGCAGGCGTGGACAATGACTTTGGAGGTGGCAAAAACGGGGTAGGCCACAGATTTGGGACAATGACGTGTGGAGGGGATGGCGCAGCAGCATGAGGTAGACAGTGGCACAATTCATTTGGGGGTGGAAAAAAAAGTAGAGGCTACAGAGTGGACAAAAACACAGTGTGGAGGTACAGCAGCAGCATGAGGTCAGGCAGTGGGACAATGAAAATTTGGGGTGGCAAAACAGGAGTAGGCCACAAGTGGGGACATGACGGAGTGGGGATGAGGGGGGCAGGAGCAACAGCATGAGGTCAGAGAGTGGCACAAGACACAGTGTGGAGGGGACGACGCGCAGATAGGGCGGGGTGCCCAAAACATTAAAGGGGGTGGCAAACAGTAGAAGGGGCCCCGAGTGGCACAATGAAAAGAGGTGGGGGGGTCACGCAGCAGCAGCTGATTCAGAGAGTGGGACAATGAACAGTGTGGAGGGCACGGCGCAGCAGCATGGGTCAGGCAGTGGCACAATGACATTCTGGAGGTGGGAAAACAGTAGAGGCCCAGAGTGGCACAAGACAGGAGTGGAGGTCACCCGCAGCAGCATGGGCAGAGAGTGGACAATGACACAGTGTGGAGGGCACGGGGCCCGCAGCAGAGGTCAGATGTGGCACAATGAACAAACAGG